>BPLR01018143.1:0-33603 GCA_021605095.1 Caerostris extrusa | reverse complement strand
AAGGTAAACATCTTTTTTCATCTGAATTGAAATCTCCCAAATAAAATATTCATGGAAATCATCTCAAAATTGATCGTGTTTTATTGTAAAATATTAAATAAGATAACACGAGGAAAGCCTTAAAAACTTGTTTACTACCCTTTGGAATGTTAGCTACAAGTTATTATTACGCATTACAAGAATCGTTGCGCAACTTTCGTAGAAAAGTTCATGATACACCAGCAAATCTAGAATTACTCGTATATAAAAGGGGCAAGCGTGAATTAGAGCTCATTTATTCTACTGATTTTCTGCCAGCAAAATTTCAAACCGAAAAAGTGGCGATGGGTATGTCAAGTAAGTGCACGTATAAATATTTACTTTTAGTTTATTTTCAATATTCTGCAATTTTTAATAATTAATTGAAATTTATATTTTCATTCGTACAAATTATTTTGTGATTTTAAAAGAAATTTTTCATTTTATTATTTTAATATAGATGCAAATATATAGTATTTATGTGGTACATGAAACCTTTCATGAATTTTTGTTGATGGAAAATTATGTTTTAATATTAAAATTACTTGTTAAGTAATATATATATATTACTTAACAAGTATCTTATTCTAATTAGTAACAAGTACTTACTTAACAAGTAACTTATTCTAGTCTAGTAATTCTTATTAGTTTACTTATTCTGATGTGTTTAGTGTATAATATCGTTTGTTTGTAAATATTATTCAAGAATATTCTAAAATATTTTCGTTATTTTGAATATTTGAAAATATTTTCTGTCAATAGAATTCTTTTTCGTTAGAAATTCTTGTAGTTTTTAGTTTAAGCTGATTTTCAACTCTTATTTCTTTATTTTAAACAGCTTTTAAATTCATACATTTAACTTTTTTATAATATTTCCTTTACCTATGTCGATGTTTATCTAGCGTTTGCCAGTGCATGTTTTGTTTTTGTTAGTTGTTGCTTCAATGCTTTTGTTAGTTATTGGTCACCTATATATATATATATAAAAATCTTCTATTTTGTTGCATTTTATTTAAGTAATTTTATAAAAGTAAAAGAAAATTGTATGCATTTTTTTTTAATTTTATTTACACCTCAACCTACCAAAGATAGTTTCAACGTACTCTAGATATGTTGCACAATAAAATAGTGTAAAATAAAAATCAATTACAGAAATTTTATTTCACTAAATATTTTTTAACGTTTCATTTTGTTAAACATACCTATTTCAATTTTAATTTGTTAATCCTTATTATTTTTTACAAGTAGTACTCTGTTGTATATCTCATGTGCCATAATAAAGATGATTATAAATTTATAGAACATTTAACGAACCAAAATACAAATCATAAAGCTCCTGATGTTCATAAAAATGTCCAAGAAAATTAAAAAAATATTTATTTCCTTGTAAATATAGATTATTATTAAAATGAAACACTATTAAATTTTTTAAATGTAGTATATTTGTAATGAATGTGATATAAATTATTTTACTTATATTTTTAGCAACGAACGATTGCTTATTGTATAAGAGATACAAACCTTTTGAAATAAAAAAAAAAAGGTTAAAATCACAATTATGAATTAATAAAACTTACAAATATGAACTGTTTTTTTTTTTTCTGTTATATCGAAAAATTTCTTTTTGAAAAACATTTCATTTTTATTTTCAGAAAGACACCAAAAACTCGTTCTATTACTGCACAAAATTCTATTATTTATTAAAATTATTATTTTTAGTAATAGGCTTTTAAATCTAAACAATTTATCAAACAAAACGAATAAAAAAAATCTTCTAATCATTTTCAGAATGGATTCTTGTATGTGAAAAAATGAACCCGTTACTCAGTGGTAGCGATTGCAATATCGGATCCAAAGTTCAATACCGGTATTCGGTATTTTTTAGATCTTAATACCGGGATATCGGTTTTAATACCGGTAGTAGTAATTTCAGAAAAGAAAGAAAATGCAAGTGTTTTTTTTTTTTTTTTATTTGCCAGTTTTATTAGAGAATGTAAGTAATAAGAATGTAATTTTAAGAAAGTTTACTATAAACTTGATCAAATTTGAATTGGTTAGTCTCTTTTCTTCTTTTCATTCTCATTTTTAAAATCATTATAATTAAGCAAATCCCATAAGACATTTTCTATTTCAGTATGCCATTCTTCTGTGCGATTTTTCAATGTAATATATAATTCTTCAGATGGTGATGTGTGTTATTCTTTCAGTGATTGCAACATGAAATTTATTGTTGCACCAGCTCTTAATAAATTAGAATCTCTTCGACATAATGCCTATAGGAAGTATAGCTGATACAGTTCTGGATATTAAGTCGAATTCACAATCGAAAAAATTAATTTGCAGGTTTAAGTCGATCATTGCTTTTTGATTGGATTGTTCAGTTTAAAAACGTTCCATAATTAGGAGCAAACTATTCCATCGTTCCTTGTTTTCAGAAAAGAATTCTGTGTAATAATTCACAGATAAGAAAAAGAATTTCACAAATAAGAATTCTAAATTTCTAGTAAATACCAAAAAAAACGGTATTTAAACTTGTGAATACCAGTATTACAAAATTGCACAAATGGCTAAAAATACCGGTATTCGGTATCCCGGTATACCAATATTGCAATCCCTACCAGTGGTAGTTAATCCGCTGTTTAATTTCACGACGAGATTCGATGGTGATTGTTACAATGCGTGTAAATCGTCTTGAATCGATAAATTCACATGATGGAAATTTATCCGCTTTCGTCTCAAAACTACACGCAGATGCGAGGCCGCAGTTTTCTCGGAAAGCAATGTTCTCTTCTCATTGTCTATTGGCTGACTGTTCGTTAAATGCACCAAGAAGGCTTAAAGATGTCCAATAAAAATTTTTAGAAATATCGAGTTTTTGATAAAAAAAAAAAATCATTTGTACTAGGAAAGCTTTTTTATAGGGTTCAGTGTATTTTAAAATAATATTCTCGAAATTGTTCACATAACATCTCGCTGAGATTGTTACCATTTGCTCACCACCTGAGATTGTTACCATTGTCACCATTGAAGATTGAAATTTTTAGTATTAGTCTGTAATTTATTGTTTATTATTACAATATTTTCAAATAGATTTAGTATATACGTTTCTCAATAAATGATTGTGAAACTTAATTATCTACATGGGCATTTACATTGGCTTGGTTTACATTATTTGGGTTTGGGGGATTACATCAATAATCTACTTGGGCTTTTTTTCCATTTTTTTTTTTTTAATAAATCATGTTATGTTATTAAAAGAACATTAAGTAATTTTTATAAATTTTATGCTTTTCTAAATAATAATAAGTGTCTATGAATTTTAATAATTTCATTATTTTCCCAAATTTTTATTGTATTATTTCCTTCAACCTACAGAAACCAAGGGAAAGAACACCTGTAGAGGAAAACCAATTACGGAAATGTCGCTACGGAATCTCGAAAAGAAATTAGGAAGAGAGAAAAAGCCTTGTACGAGAGCAGAAGGCAAGCGAGGAATCGACTTTTCTCCTTGGCATACTTAACCTTGATCTTAGTTTTGACTTCAACCATCGTTCGTCTTTACGTATATTTACAGTGCAGGCAAATGACGATGGAAATAGCGATTTCATACAATATTTCAGAATTTCAACATTTCTGATGGGAAATCTGCCAAACATTTTCCCGACGCTCATGCTGCAAGCAACTTTACCAATGGAGATGTTAAAAAAGGAACATCTTAACTTCTACTTTTCTGATGTGAAATCTGCTAAACATTTGCCCGACGCTCATGCTGCAAGAAACTTGACCAATGGAAATGTTATTAAAAAGGAACATCTTCTTAATTTTAACCTTTCTGAAATCTGCCAAAATTGAAATCTGCTGAACATTTGGAAATGTTAAAAGGAACATACTTATGGTGTTTTTCTGGAAATTACTATTAAAAATGGAACATCTTTTCTACTTTTCTGATGTGAAATCTGCCAAACATTTTAAACGTATAATTGCCCTGTTTCAAATGGATTTAAAAAGAGCTTGAGCATCTTAACTGCTACTTTTCTGATGTGAAATCTGCTGCAATATTTAATGTTAAAAAGGAACATCAACATTTTTCTGCATGCACTTAACCAATGGAAATGTTTCGTTAAAAAGAAACATCTTCTTAATTTTACAATTACAGAATTGAAAATGATGACGATATTGGGATATACTTTGTGTTATTTCTATTACTTTTATTATATCATATTATAATTTTTCTAGCATTTTCACCAATTGTTATATATAACCCTAGTGATATCCTAGGATGTATAATCCTAAGATAATCCTGTTTCAAATTATTTAATTTTAAGAGCTTTCACTGTTTACTGCATTATAAGAGGAAATTATATAATGCAATATTTAATGTAAAGCCAATATTTAGTAATTTCTTTCTTTGCAAGAAACCCTTTTCTGCATGATATGGGTTTTGACTTTCATGCTTTATGTATTTTTTTAGCAATATATTCCTTGAATAAATAATAATATAATATAATATTTTTATTTCTTGTTCATTATTTTTAAAGTGAAATTAAAATTTATTTCAATAAATAAAATTATTTATTTCATTACTAAATATAGTGAAAATGTAAGTATTTTAAAAAAACAAGTCATATAAAAAAAAATTTTTAGTGTCAATTCCTACTTTTTTTCTCACTATATTGCAGAAAGTCCTTTTAATTAAAGTTGAAATTTTTTTAAGTTTATCTGGCGCCCTCTATTGGTAGATACATGCAACTTAAATCTAAAAAAATTTAAATTAATTAATTAAATTTAATGAATGAATTAATATTTGAAAAACTGTATTAACATCAAGTATCATCCATTACAAGTTCAAAAAAATTTATTTGAACTTGAGAGGAGGAAGTAAAAAGTATTTTATTAACGATTGAAAATTTAAACAAGATATATATAGGGTGAGAGTGTGAATTAATAGTAGGAATTGAATAAGAAGAAAATATGAAAATAATCAAATACACTTTGTCACATGAAAATTTATTTCATATTTCTTAAGTTTATATTTTATGTAATTCGAAAATATGTTTAATAAGAAATGAGATTTTTGAAAAGAGAGCATAAAATGCCGTTTAATAACAAGAAGTGCTTTTAATACAAAAATAAATAAGTAATAACAATAAATAAAAAATAAAAATAATAGTAGAAAATTAATAAAAGCAATTTTTTTTTTTTCCCTTAAGAATTATCTAAAAATTCCAATAATATTTTTTTAAATATAGGTTTTGTATTTGAAGAATTCTTTTCGACATTTGGAAGTGAACTTGAAATTTAATATAATAATAATAAATTATCATTATTTTTGATTTTTTTGTTTATTTATTAAATTTTAATTTTAATTTAACACAAAATATTAATTATAATATAATTTAGTTGTGAATAGTTAAAAGTAATATGAAAAAGTGAATTTAATTTAAATAAAAAAATGATGACTTTACAAAATACAAACAATTACGATAGAAAATAAATAAATTTTTATTGATTATTTAATTAAAACTTTTGAATGGAAATTTTTAACGAAACAATTCCTTTCAAATTTTGATTCATTAAAATTTATTTTCTGTTTTGAATTTAGTTATGATTTAAATTACAAACAACTCCTTTTTTTTTTTTTTTTTTTTGGCCTGCTAAAGATTTTTTGTAAATAAATAATTTCTATATTTCTTCAAGTTGTAATTCTAAACAAAAGTCATAAAGAATTAAATGAGTTTGTTAAGTACATTAATCTTTGCACACAATGTAATAAAATAAAATAAATTTTCTATTAATTTTAATTTAGTTTTAAAAAATTTAAATCGATGTATTAATTTAATTAATGATCCAGAGGGAAATTGGTGATTATCCGTGTCAGACAGAAAAAAAAAACAAAATTTTGATAATGAGAAAATCAATAATAAAAATAAAATGAGTTTTGCATTTAGTCAACATTTTTTACACGATTAAATAAATTATATTTGATATTTTTATTTAATTCATTAAATTTTTAAATAATTTAACACATAATAATAATTGCAACATAATTTAATTGTTACTATTTAAAAGTAGAAGAATTAAATTTAATTCAAATAAGAAAATAATGATAGTGCAAAATGCAAACAATTAAAATTGAATATAAATTAATTTTATTATTTATTTAAATTAAACTTTTGAATGGAAATTTTTAACACAATAATTCATTTCAAATTTTTAATGATTATGACATTCAAAGTTGTTTTCTGTTACAAATTTCATGATAATTTAAATTAGTAGGAATTGTTTTTCTGTAAAAGTTATAACCTGCTAAAGTGTTTTTAAAACAAATTCTATATTTCTTCATAATGTAAATCTATAAATTCCAATCGTAAAAAAATTAAATAAATCTCCTTCACACGATAAATTAAAATAAAATATATTTCTACTAGGTTTAACTTAATTTAAAAAATTAAAAGCATGTATTAGTTCAATCATTGATCATGTTGAAAATTGGCAACTAGCCACGTCGGTCAAAAATGTACAGAAATTTGATAAGAATAAAAAAAAAATCAATCATAAATAAAATGATTTTGAACTTTTTATTTTATTTAGTATGCAGAAAATGTGCTGTTTTCGTTGTAGGGCTTATTAAATATTTCTTTTTGTTTACATTTGTTCGTTCAAATGGATATCAAAATTTGATACTTCCTTACTATAAAATATTTGGCAAATTAATTCTATCATGAAATTATTAAATATACGTATTATTTTTGTCGCCAAAACAATTTAGTAAAATCAACTATAATATGTATGAACTGACAATAATTTCTAATTGAAATTCAGCACTCAAATAAAAAAGCAGATTTTTTTTTAATTAAACATAGTACAAAATTGAAAATTAATCAAAATGAATTGAATTCTTTATTGAACATCACGAAATATTTAAGAGAAATAAGTTATTAGATTGATTGTTATAATACCATGTATTAAGCAAAAATTACCATAAATAAAACAAATTTGATAGATTTAGACGAAAATTGTATTCTTTAAGCCGTATAGTAGATTAATGTATTTTAAAAATATCAATCAAATGCATTTAATAAGAATCTTTTATTATTTTTATTTTATAGTTTTTGTCCATTTAATTATTCACGGATTTTTACGCTCTGAGACATGTCAATGTCATGGTTAATTAATCAAAAATTAAACCTAGTGTCCACAGTTTTAATAATTTACATGGTTATTTATTTTATCCTGATAAATATTACAAAAATGTTTTAAACGAAAAGAAACTTGAAATCCTCAACAACATGATAACATTTGGGAAGGAGAATTGTTCTTCACTTACGGAGATATTTTTGTCAGTTTCGTATCGGCTATAAAAACTGCCCTGTTTCACTGCATTGATTTTCACAATCAATTGTTGATAAGAAAACTTTTAATAAAAATTGATTGTTTAAAATATATTGTAATTTTTAAAATATTCTAAAAAAGAAAAATATTATGCAAACTTTTTCTCAGTACTAAGATCAGTTCGTCCTATTATTAAATCTCATCTTATTATTTCTTTTCAAAAATATTTTTTCGTATTAGCGTTACTTTTGCATTTAGTGAATTGCAAACTTAAAAATATGAAATTTTTCATCATAAAATTATGAAATATATATATTAGTTTAGTCGCGAAAACAATTACGCAAAATCTAGTATAATATGTATAACTGACAATAATTCCAAATTGAAATCCAACACTCAAATAAAAAAGCAGAATTTTTCTTTTTAAATTGCATATAATACAAAAATTGGTAAATTAATCAAAATGAATTGGATTCTTTATTGGATATTACGTAATATTTAATAAAAATAAATTGTTACGTTGATTGTATGTATTAATGTAAATCGAAAAGAATTAACGAAATTTTATTCTTTAATCTTACATATTTTTAAAAAATAACGATAAAATCTATTTATTAAGAATCTTTCATTATTTTTATTTTATAATTTATTTTTTATTTCATTATTTACGGATTTTTGCGCTCTGAGACATCTCAATACCATGATTAGTTGTACAACAATTAAAATCGGGTATCCACAGTGTTAATAAATTGCATGATTACTTATTTTATCCTGATAACTATTACAAAGATGATTTAAACGAAAAGAATATTGAAATTCTCAACAACATAATAACTTTTTGGAAGGAGAATTATTCTTTTTTTTTTTTTTTTTTTGGAGATATTTTTTATAACTTCGTATTTACTCTAGCAAATACCTTGATTTTTTTAAAATTTCGGAATCAATTGTCAATAAGAAGGCTTTTAATATAAACTAATGGTTAAAATATATTGTAGTTTTTAAAAATTTCTAAAAAATAGAAATGTTGGACGAATTTTTCTTCAGTATTAAGATCAGTTCATTCTATTAATAAACCTCACCTTATTTTTTTTTTTTTCAAAAATATTGTTTCTTATTAACGTTTATTTCGCAATTTAGTGAAATGTGAACTTAAAAATATAAAGGTTTCATAATAAAATATCTTTATTTTTTATACTTTTGTTCTTTTTTCATTAAATATGCTTTATTAAAATATACACTTTTTATTTCTCCATATTAATAAGGACTTTTTGTATTGAAAAAAATTTAATTAATATTTTAACTTTTGTACATTATATTGGAAATATAAATGATGATTATACATTAGTTCTCCTTTAATTTTAAATGTAAGAATTAGTTTTACATTTTAAAAATATAAATTAAACAAAATTTATGATAATAATTAACTTCATTCAAAAGTGTATTAAATAGGAAACGAAAAATATTTGCACCCATCATTTTTATTGAATAATTATATTTCCAATCAATACATAAAGAGTTCAAACTCTAAAAATCCTACGGTATACAGAAATATATCAAAACTAAGAACTAATTACTAAATTCTGGTAAAATACATATCATTTCCTATTATACGGCAGTATCCATATACCCAATCTCTTAAAATTGAATCATTATCAACAGGATTATCCACTGTATGATTAAATATAACAATCGGTATCATTGCTACAGAAAATATCAAAAACATAACAGAAATAACAAAGATGTACTTCACAATATAGTCCCCATTTTCAATTCTGTAAGTATAAGTTAGAAGATGTCCTTTTTGAATAACATGTCCTTCGGTCAAGTTGCTTGCAGCATCAGCATCGGGCAGATATTTGGCAGATTTCCCATCAGAAACGTTGAAATTCAGAACGTTGCATGAAGTCGCGATTTTCGAGTTAGTCATCTGCTTGACGTGCACATATGTGAAAAGACTTATGATAGTTGAGGCCAAAACAAAGAACAAGGTTAAGTAGGTAAAAAAATAAAGCCGATTCCATGCTTGGATCCCTTGTCAATTGCTTTCTCTCTCTTCTCAATTTCATTTCGACGTTTCCGCAACAAGTAACGGATCATTGGATTTCCTGTACAGGTGTTCTTTCCCTTGATAACTGTGGATTGAAGAAAATAGTACAATAAAAATGTGTGTAGGAATATTATAATTCATAGCCAATTATTATCATTCAGAAAATCATATAATATCTAGAAATAACTTTAATAGAATATGATACCATAATATGATTTATGTTTAAAAATATTTTTATAAGAAACATGCAGATCATTGATTTTTTTTATAATTATATTTTATAATTATTTACGTATTAATTTATCTGCTTAATATATATGAAAATGCTTCTGTTTTGTAAAAACAAGTAATATAAAAAAAAATTTTAAGTCAATTCCTTCTTTTTTTCTCACTATATAGCAGGAAGTCCTTCATAAATAATTTTCATTCATTTTTTTATATTTATCTGATGCCCTCTATTGGTAGATATATGCAACATAAATCTAAAAACTAAAATTAATTAATTAAATTTAATGAATGAATTAATATTTGAAAAAACTGTATTAACATACAGTGTCATCCACTCACTACAAGTTCAAAAAAATGTATTTGAACTTGAGTGGAGGAATAAAATTTGAACAAGTTATATATAAGGAGAGTGTGAGCTAATAGAAGGAATTTGATAAATAATAATAAAAAAAAAGAACAGCCATCTCGAATTACAGCAAAATAATAAAAGCAAATATAATAAAAGCAAAGACATACAATAAAAATAATAAAAAGCAAATATATTAGGCTATATTTCAAATTTAATTAAAAACTTTTTGATAATTTAAAATTAAAAAATATAGAATGCAATACATACATATTCAAACACTATCGTTTCAAATTTCAAACGTAAAAAATTAAGAATAGTAATATCCAGAAAAATAAGCTAAATTAAAATCAGAATTTTTTTTATCAATTTGTAGTTACATTTTTTAAAAATCGAACAATGTATATTATTTTTTGATAATAAAATAAAAATAATTAATAATTAAAGGAATAAATTAAAATCGGACGATTTTTTTTTTTATTATTTCAATTTGTAGTTACATTCTTTTAAAAAACTGAATTAATAATTAGTTATGAGAAAAAATATATTATTAACTAATTATTAATTAATTAATCATGAGCAAATGAGAAGAAAGAGCAGCTTGAATATATGAATATTTCTCCCGTATAAAACTAAAATTAATTAATTAAATTTAATTAATGAATTAATGTTTGAAAAACTGTATTAACATCCAATGTCCTCCACTACAAGTTCAAAAAAAATTTATTTGAACTTGAGTGGATGAATAACATGTATTTTATGAACGATTGAAAATTTGAACAAGATATATATAGGGAGAGTGTGAGCTAATAGAAGGAATTTAAAAAAGCAACACAGTAGAACAGTGGTGGCTGAAGCCCACCTTGAATATTTTTCTGGCTCGTGAGATTTATCAAACTTTTACAAAATATATTTATTTCATAATAGCCAAAATAGTGAAAACCAACGTATTAAAAAATCACATTATTTGTGCTTCCTTATACTCAAAAATTAACTGCCGAAATTATAAGAAACAAATTCATTTTGATGCAACACAGTCGAGGAAACTATTTATATATAGATGATAAATAACTAACAAATGTAATGATGCAACAACTAACAAAAACAAAATATGATTTAGCAAATACCGGAAAAAAAACCATCGACCACAGGGAAAGGAAATATTATAAAAAAGTTAAATCTATGAATTTAAAAAGTTGTTTAAAGTAAAGAAATAATAGTAAAAAGTCACCTAATACTATTATCTACAAGAGTTTCTTACGAAAAGAAATGCTATTGACAGAAAATATTTTCGAAATAAATTTTAGAATATACTTGAATAATATCTACAAACAAATACTACAAGAAACCACACGCAATTTTAATATTGTAACATAATTTTTACATTAATAAATGTTTCATGTACCACACAAATACACTATATCATCTACTTTAAGACAATGAAATGAGTATACATATACAAATCACAAAATAAGTATACAAATTAAAATATAAATTTAAAATAATTGTTAAAAATTGCAGAACAATCAAAATAAATTAAAAGTAAATTTTTAAACGTGCACTTACCTGACTTATCCATCTTAATTTCTTCGGCTTAAAAATCTGCTGCTGTCTGTGAAAATCAGTGGGGTAAATGAATAATATTTTTAGCTTGCCTCTTTTATATGTGGGTAAATCTGGATTTGTGTACGTATTAGGAACTTTTCCTCGAATGTTGCGCAACGATTCCTGCAATTCGAAATAATTTCTAGCGCAGTAAGCGAGTTTTTAATGTTTTTCTATTACCTTATTTAGTATTTTAGAATATAAAAGGAACATTTTTAACATAGTTCCCATGAATTTTTCCCATTTTTCCCTTGAATTTTTGTTTTATTATTCTAATTCAGAGAATACAAAGATTTTTAAGTCCTTCTCCTGACACTATAACAGACTATTTTCTGAAAAAGGGTTCAAAAGAAATATAATACATATCAGATAAATAAAAACATAATATTCTAATCAGAACATAAATAAAAGTTATATGAATTTTTATACTAAATTCAATTCTTTCTTTAAAGATCTAGAAGTATTTTTTTTTTGAAGATTAAGGCAAAATTACATAAAATGCTATCTATATATAAATTTGAATTAATTATTAATGAATGTGTTTTATTATTTATCTCTTCAATAGATCTTGAATATATAACGATGAATGTTAAATTCATTATTTTGATTATTACATTACATTTAATCAATTCAATTTCATCGCCTTCGAAGTAATCCACTCCGGACACAATGCACTTATGCCAACTTATTTTCCATTCCTCAATGCGTGCTGAAAAGTCATCGGCAGGGATAGCCGATTCACGTTGAATCTCTTCAATAGACTCAAAATGGTGTCACCGGAGTGGTCTTTTGAGTTTAGGGAATAGCCAAAAGTCGCACGGTGTGAATACTGGGGTTGAGGAACCATATGGGTTTTCTTTTTGGCGAAAACGTCACGAAGAATAAACGCAGTGTGAACTGGCGCATTCAGTGCTTTCGGTACCAATCGAGATTTGAAGTATTTGTGGCCCAAAATGGAATTGACCGATCCTTTTGAAATTCCGGCATCATCAGCAAGGTCTCTAATTGTAATTCAAACGGTTTGCAAGCATCAAATCTTTAATTTTTTGAACGTAATCTTCGTCGGTTTCATCATTATGGTCGACCAGTGGGTGTTTCGTCTTCAACGCTTTCTCTGCCTTCTTTGAACTGTTTATACCACTTCTAAACATTTCTTTCCGATATAGGAATGTCCACCGAATGTTTTCTGTAACGTTTCAGACGTTACAGAAAGCATTCGGTGGGTATAATTCAGACATAATTCAGACGTTTCAAAAATTGCGGGAATCTGTTTTAACGCCTAACAAAGTTAAGCGTAACTCAAACGCTAATGAATGTTTTGACGTCAAATTTCATTCAGATGTCAAGGACAGTAGCAGCAACCTAAAAAAGGAAAAACATTGAAATTCTATATGCCCCGGGAATTTTAAATTGAAAATTGGTCTTACATTTTGGGCACAGTAGTATAGTACTTAAGATACATTTCATTTTCTGGTTCAGACAATTTCAATCACATTAATTCTGCCTTTATTCATTAAGGATTGCGATGATTGAAGATTGTATGTATCCGTTGTCACTTCTTTTTCACAAGATGGTCAAAGCGATAAACACCAAGAATTATTTATTTTTTTCTTAAACTAGAAATTTCTTTGAAATACGATTCCGCTTGGACAGAGAGTATTCCAAATAAATCCTACAAGTTGAAATAAATATCTACCAAAAATCGGGTTTTTAATTTCGTGAGTTAATAATTGGCTAATAATTAAACTCGGTTTGTGTTTTTATAAATTAAAATAAAAAATAAGTTAAATAACTTCTCCACTAATAACCAAACTCTCACTAATACATCTAAATTAATATCAACAAATAAGCTTTTAAACTAAAACATCACTTGACAATAGGATGTGCATTAACTAACTCCATGTATATCCCACAAATTGGTTCCTTCAAAACTTATACATGTGCCTTGTGTTTTGCAATAACCCATAAAATCCTACATAAATTAAGCGGCCTGACGGTCAATAGGCTAGTGCTCTGGCCTTTGGAACCGCAGGCTTCAAGTTCAGATAAAGTGCTGGCATGGATATTTTTGAGTGGTTCGGAATCCACTTTAAAATGTAGGTCCCCATCTAATTAGCCTACACAAAATTACCGTACACAAAATTACCGTAGAGAAAACCGTAAGATTATTACCGTAGAGATTACCAAAACAAAACTCACATAAATTAAACACCACATCATTATATATTCTTTTACCCTCTACAACCTTTGAGTCACTCTCATAAAATACAAAACGCTATAATAAGTAATAAATAAAATTATTAATTAAGATTACTTCTTCGTCTTAACAAAATTCCTGGTTGCCCTGACTTCCTCAACTACGCGCTCCTTCCAAAATCTTCTATCTACAGCGATTCCTCTCCAATCCTTACATTTCAAACTCTCTTAATCTTTTTCAATGTCGTTTATCCATCTAGACCAGGGATGGCCAACCCACGTGATCTTGCGGGCCACTTTGGAATTGCAACATAACTCCACGGGCAACATATAAAATTATAAATCCCCATATTAGATTTAGACCCACTATGGACATGTTTTGGTGTGAAAAATTGAAACATAAAGAGTTATTATTATTGTGTTTACTATTATACTTACTTGTAAACATATATAATACATTAATAATGATATTAAAAGCACATTGTAAAGAAATATATAACACTAAATATGGAATATAAAAATATATAAATATAAGCTACATAAAAAATGAAATCATTAGAAAATAATTATTTTATTAGTGCGATATTTGTTTCTCCACTCTTTCCTTATCTTTCGCGAAAAAAAAATTCTCAATTTGGGTATTTGCACATCTTAATTGGTATTGCAGGTTAGCGTCCGTTATGTTTGGGCGTGTTTTGTGTTTGGTCAATTTCATTTTCAAAAGAAAAAAAAAAAAAAAAAACGATTCGCAGGTGTAAGTCGAACCAAAAACGCTAAGAACTTTAACTAAGTATCTGGTTTGCTCCACTATCAACAATCAACTGTACGTATGTAGAGGTTGGTCACTGAGGTCACTTAAAGTGAAACATAGAACCAGTTATATTAGATGTTCCAAAAGAGCACGCATCATGAGTTCGCTGAATAAATTACAGTTAGAACTCATAACTGTAAACTCATAAATAAAACAGGCAATATCTGTCATATATTCGAAAGAATATTTTTTTTTAAATGAAAGTTTTTTTTCATCAATTCGACAATTAATTTTTGAATATATGGATGGAGACATAATGTATTTTTTAATACATTGGTTTTCACTACTTTGGCCTTTATAAAAAAATAAATATATTTTTAAATGTCACTATGGCGGTTTTCACTAGATAGGTAACCAAAGTAGCGGATACACCGACGCATTATATAAGCTGTACATAATATAGATATAATCAAAAACCTGTAAATTGATTTGCAATATCAGATGTAAATGGCTCGATGTAACTGATGAAAGCAGCTGTTGCTTATGCTAGAGCGTAAGCTTCTTGAGCGTGCAAGAAATGTTAAAATTGATACAGTTCTGTTACAGTAAAAGAAGACACGTATTTGAACGAAGGTAATACAAAGCATTAATTTATTTATTTCTTCAAAAATAAAAAAAAAGTTTTTTGTGATACAGTGTGTAAGTGTTTTATTATAGAATTGTGAAAATTACAATTTTGAAATATTTTGTAAAGAAACATGAAACATAAACATTTTCATTGGGGCGGAACAACCCCGATAAAAATCGTTACATGAATTACCTTAAAACAAGGTATTAATCTGAATATTGAACTGTTTTTGTTTATAGCTAAATTTAATGAAAATCTTAGATATTCTAGAATGACTTCTAAATGCAGAAAGCCCTACTCAATAACAAAAACACAGTTATCAAAACATCTCTGATGTCGAATTTGACATATTTGGTCTCCAGGCTCATATATCATACTTAAAATATCTCATAAAAGTCATGATGAAGTTTCTCAAAGAAGCAAGCAAATATCCGGAGTATGATAGACTAAAAAGGAACACAACTGTTGCTTCGTACTACAGAATATATCACAGAAGGCTTTCAAAATATGCAGTTTTTAAACACGTTTCTGAAAGTTAGTTAAAACATTAGAAGACCGTGAAAACACTTCAGTTCAGTTAAATTAAAACATGTGAGCTTAATATTGCTGTTAAAAGACCGTGAAAAATTCTAATCCCATGTAGTACACGTATCATTTTATACACACATTTTTAATGTTGCGTATAGCTCATCACACATTTAACTTAGGAGCTACGATATTTGGTATGTTTCCATTTTGTTTATTTTAAAGGCACAAAATAGGCCTTCTACTTAATTTATTTAATCTTGTGTAATTAATATTTTTGCCAAATTCCGTTAAATTCTATAGACAATTCCATTATCACAATTAACAAAGCACTTTTTATAAATCATTGTAAATTTATAGTTGTTAGAATTAACATTACTACAAAAATCTTAGTAAAATGATTGACAATTACATCACATAGATATCATGAATTTTTTCAAAATATCATCGAAGGGTCAAGTTTTTCAAAATATCATTATATTTACATATATTAAATTGTCAATTACATTTTTGACACATTATGAATCTTAACTGGAATTTGTTATTTTCACGTTTATCGATGAAGTATTGATAAATAAAATTAGTAATAATTAATAATAATTAATAATTTAACTTCGTATGTTATTTTTGCTTTGTTTGAATTTCTTTTCTGACACGATATAAAATATGTATTTCTTTCTGAAGCAATATTATTTTCTGTCGACAGATAATAGATAAAAATAATTGTACAAAACAAATTATCTTGTTTTTTACTGTACTTTTATAAAGTCATTCCTGAAGAAACTAATAATTTGAAAATATTCTGAAGAAATATTAATATGGTATTTATTTTAAATAGGCTCTCTTTTTAGAAAGAAATCATTTTATCTACGCGTAATGTTGGGACTAAATGTATTACTGATATTTGCAGTTAGTTTAGCTTTAATGCAAATCTATGAAGGGTCATGCAGGATGGTGGAGGTTTTGAACTGTATTAATAAAGTATATGGATGGTAATTATAATGGTGGTAAATTAAGTTTAATATAAATGGTGGTAAATAATAATAATAATAGATAAAAATTATTGAACAAAACAAATTATCTGGTTTTTTTTTTTTCACTGTACATTTAAAAATTTATTCCTGAAGAAATTAATAATTTAAAAATATTCTGAAAAAAAATAATAATAGGGTATTTATTTTAAATAGGCTCTCTTTTAAGAAATAAACCATTTTATTTATGCTTAATATTGTAGCTAAATTTTGTTATATTTCTGATAATTGCAGTTAGCTTAGCTTTAATGCAAATCTATGGTGGTGGTTTTTAACTAAGATAAATATTAAATTAACTATCTTCTGTACTGAGAACAAAAAATGCAAACACCACATCATAATAATAACACCACATCATCAAATTCTTTTAACTTCTAGAGTTTTTTTAGATAAGAGATCATTGCACTCTCATAAAATAGAAAACGTAGTAAAGATTGCAATAAAAATATTTTATTATCAAGATTACTTCTTCATCTTAACAAACCCTCGCATACCTGGGCTGCGTCAACCACGAGTGCGTTCCAACGTCTTCTATCTGCAGTGACTCCACTCCAATCATTAAATTTCAAAATGTTTTTCAATGTCGTCAAACCATCTAGTGCATTGTGCATTAGAAGAATTTACGTAGAAAATTAAGCATAGCAAAAAGTTTTTATAATACGTATGCGCAAGTTTAGAGCCTTGTATCCGAAACATTTTATAGGTTATTACTTGGTTCCATATATTTCTTACAATGTATCAAAAAATGTTGCATAGCTTCCAGTGTTTTTCAGAATGGATACCAAAGAGATGGAGTGACGCCGAAAGTAGAATTGAAAGTTGAGTTCGATGAACATGTTTGAGCGGACACTAAAAAATAGAATATACTCCTTTAAATATGTTGGCAAAAGTCGATTAGAAAATTTAAATGATTGAATTCTTGATCCTAGTTCTTACTTGCCAATGCATTTTTTTTTTGTGTGTGTTTTGTAGTGTCTCCTTGGTTTATTGAAAAATAATATCTCCGCAAAAATAATATCTCTGAAAAATAATATCTATATAATAAACGATGAATTCTACTTTATATTTTGCAAGAGAGTCTCTATTGCCGATTTATCCTAGTGTCCAAATAAAATAGATTTTTAAAACACTGTTTAGAAGGTTGTTTAATGGTTTTCCTAACAGCTTGGCGACGTGATGAGATAGATAATGAGGGACAAAAACTTATGGCGAAATTATCAAAATAAGTGCAAGGGCTTGATCTTCGAATTTTTATTGTAATTAGAAGCTATCTTGAATAAGAGACTGAAATCGTATTTTAGTTAGGATTTAGATGCATTTGAGACAAAAATGACTTTGACCGCCTATTAATCTTAATGTTGTTTGAAAAGATTCTTAAGGAAATGGTGTCAAGTAACTGAATTTTTCAAATAATCTTGAAAAGGAAATCACCAAGCTGGAAGATAATTCACGAGTTTTGTCTAAATAGTGGTTAATTGGGAATTCAAATGGAAGAATGGATGTTTAAATTGTCAAGAAGGTTTCCAAAATGGTACAGCAGAAAATCCTTTGTAATTCAATCAATATGCAGATTAAAGTACTAGATGTAATAATCAAAATAATGAACCTAACATTCATCATTATGTATTCAAAATCTATTGAAAAAATAACTAATAAAACATGTTCACCAATGATTAATTGAAATTCATATACAGGTAGAAATTTCTGTAATTTTGCCTCAAACTTTAAATGAAAAAACATTAATCTAGATCTTTGTAGAGCCCTCTTCTAGAAAATAGTTTATTATATTGACTGCAAAATAATGTAAACATGCTGTTTTCCTTTGAATTGGAATGTGCAAAATAAAATATACATGGAAACTATCGCAAAATTGTTCGTGTTTTATTCAATATTAACGTAGATAACACCAGAAAAACTTGTCTACTGCGCTTTACTGTGCTAGAAATACGTATACAAATACGTACACAAATCCAGAATTACCTATATATAAAAGAGGCTAGTTTAAAATATTATTCATTTATTGCACAGATTTTCACAAACAGCAGCAGATATTTAAACCGAGGAATTAACGACGGATATGTCAGGTAAGTGCAAGTTTAAAAATTTACTTTTAATTTAGTTCGACTGTTCTGTAATTTTTGAAAAATATTTTAAATTTTTATTTTAATTTTTTATAAATTATTTTGTAGAATTTATATAGGATATAAGAAATTTTTAATTGTATTATTTTAAAGTAAATGCCAAATATAGTGTATTTGTGTGTTAAATGAAACATTTATTAATGGAAAAAAAATATGTTATAATATTAAAATTAAGTGTGTTTTCATATAGTATTTGTTTTATAAATATTATTCAAGATATCCTAACATTTATTTTAAAAACGTTTTCTGTCAATAGAATTTTTTTCGTACGAATCCTTTGTAGGTAATAGTATAAACTAACTATCAGCTCCTATTTCTTCACTTTAAACAACTTTTTTTTAATTCATAGATTTAATTTTTTTATAATATTTCTTTTCCCTTTGATCAATGTTTTTGCAGTTTTTTGTTTTTGTTTGGACAGTGTTTACTAGAGCATCTTTAGTTTTCGGTAGTTTACAAAGCTTCGTTAGTTTCGTTAGTTCAAAGTGTATGTTAATTATTTGCCATATATATATATAACTTGTTTGAGCTACTGTGTTGCATTTTATTTAACTAATTTCATAACAGTAAAAAATATTTTATTTTAATTTCCTCCTTACACTTATATTAAAAATATTTATTAATTTCAATGTAAATACACATAGTTAATAACGTAAAGCATTATTAAAAATTTTTATGTAGAGTATAGCTGTAATGTTTGTGACATAAATTTTTTTTTTAGTTCCTTTTTTATCGCATTTGATTTTCATTGTATTTTTTATAAAAATCATTCTTTTCTTAAAAATAGGTTTTTTTTTTTTGTTAGATTCCTTTTAGCATGGAATGATTGCTTACTGCATTGCTTAGGACTGAAAATCAAAATCATTTGAAATAAAAAGCTCTCACAATAACGAGTAAATAAAACTCACACATCTGAACTGAATTTTTGTAATGTATCAAATATTTCAGAAAAACATTTCATTTTTATCATTTCAGGAATATATAAAATGTGCCTTAGTAATTGCTCGAAAATTTCTATTAGCTTTAATTATAAAAAATAATAATTATTCTTTATAAAAATTAAAATTTATAAATAAATTTATAATCCAAAGCCCCTTGATACGGTATAGTGTACTTAAAGGATTTTCCAAACTGGTCAGTTAAAATGTCGCCAAGTTTGCAGCCAACTTGACACACTTTTAAATTTTTCTTTGTAAGTTATTATAATTTAAAAAAAACATATTTCAACAGTAAAACAGGTAAAACAAGAAATAAATAATTATAAAAACTTATAAATAAAACTAAATAATAATGTTCCAGGTCTTTTTTCGAATTTTCTTAACGTAAATTCCGTTATGTTATCAAAAGTACATTACATTATTTCTAGTAATTGTATGATTTTAGTATAACTAATATTAATGTTCCGTGAATTATAATATGCCTACATATATTTTTATTCTATTATTTTCTTCAACCCACAGTAATCAGGGGGAAGAATACCTGTAAAAGGAAAGTACAGGAATCTGAGCCAGTTAACTGTAATTTTCTGCAGGAATGTCGAAAGGAAACTGGAGATAAAGAAATGTGCAAGAGATGCCAAGCAAGGAAGAGACTTTTTTTTTTTTCCTATGTATTCTTCAACTTGGTCTCCATTTTTACTTTAGTCATCTTAAGTCATTTCGTACATTTGCAGAACCAGCAGATAATGAGGGATAACGCTACTTCTCTCAATGATAAGAATATCAACATTTCTGATGTGAAATCTGCCAAACATTTGCCTGACTCTACTACTGCAAGCAACTTGACCCATGGAAATGTCGCTTCAACCATCGTAAGTCATTTCGCACATTTGGAGAATAAGCAGATAATGAGGGAAAAAGCTACTTCTCTCAAAGTTCAGAATATCACCATTTCTGATGTGAAATCTGCCAAACATTTGCCTGACTCTACTACTGCAAGCAACTTGACCCATGGAAATGGGGTTAAAAAGGGACATTTTCTTACTTTTATTTATAGAATTGAAAATCAGGGCTTTATTTTTAAAGTGCATCTACGTAATTTCTTTTATATTATTGATATCTTCCGTAGCAATTGTTCCAGTTGTTATATATTATCATACTGAGAATAATACCGTTTTGAATTATTTAATTTTTAGAGCTTGGATATATGATCCTGTCATAGAGTATGAATAGATAAAATGCCGATATTTAGTTTTAATTCTTACGTTTTGCTGTATTTCTCTATATTGTGGAAGTTTTAAATTTTGATGATTTATGTATGTTATTCAATAAAGATTATCTGTGAAAATATATCTCGTTTCTAATTTATAATATTTTTGGATGAAGTTGATTATTTTCATAAATTTTGCTTAGTTTATATTTTAAAAAAAGTAAAATTAATTCTTACTTTAAAAATATAAGAAAACCCAAATGTATTGTCATCATTTTCACTTCAAATACTAGCTGTAAAAGCAAAAAAATATGAATTAAAATTATATTCATTACAGAAATATTTCATTTCTAATATGCAGAAAGAAAAAATTATATATTTTATAGAAATGTAATTAAAAAAAATCAAGAACAAAAATATAAAAAAAATCAAAGAACCTTTGTTCTAGGAAACTTTTATATTTTTTGAGTTCATATTTCATTAAATGCGAAAATAATATTAATAAAATAAATGTATTTGAAAAGAAAATTAGTATGTACTTTAATAATAATAGAAAGGGGTCATAGTACTTTAAAAAGTTTACATAACTTTTAAAAATTTCGTTAAGTTCTGTCTTAAGCAAATTTTTGAACAGATAGTATTTAAGAGATATTTTCATTTTCTGGTTCAGATAAATTCCCTTATTATTTAAATTAAAATTAAGATTCCATTAAAATTCCAATATATTTTAAAACATCTGTTTTGTATTAAAAGGGTTCGTATCAACAATTGATTTTGAAAATTTAAAAATTAAGTTAGTTCCTACATCAAATACGAAGCTGATAAAAAATATCTCAAAAAGAAAAGAATAATTCTCCTTCTAAAACATTATCATGTTGTTGAGGAATTCAGGTTTCTTTACAGTTAAATCATTTTTGTGGTAGTTATTCACGTAAAATAGGCCATCATGTAAATTATCAACACTCTTGAAACCAGATTTAAATTTTGGAAAACTAACAAAGTATTGATATGTCTTGGAGCGTAAAACTCCAAAGATATTGAAGGAAATGAAAAAAGAATTATTAAATAAAAAATAATTCTTATTAAATGCATTTGATTGAAATTTTTTAAAATATATCAATCTACTATACGGATTAATGAATACAAGTGTTCGTCTAAATCTGTCAAATTTGTTCATTTGTGAAAAGTTATGCTTAATACGTGGAGTTATAATAGTTAATGCAACAGTTTATTTCTATTAAATATTAAATAATGTTCAATAAAGAATCCAATTCCTTTTGATTAATTTATCAATTTAATTTTATGTTGAATTAAATAAAAAACTTCCCACAGTTTTATTTGAGTGCTGGATTTTAATGCGGAATTATTGTTGGTACATTTATATTATGACACATTTTGCTGAATTGTTTTGGAGAAAAAAATAATATGTGTATTTAATAATTTCATGAACGAATAAATTTGCCAAGAATTTAATAATAAGTAAGTACCAAAATTTTATATCCGTTTGAACGAACAAAAGTGAACAAAAGAAAGTTTTGATTAGTAATTAATCGAAAACATCCCATTTTGCATATTTTCCTCATACTGATAAAATAAAAAGTTTAAAACTCATTTTATTTATTGATCTTTTTATTCTGATCAAAATTATGACGATTTAGGATGTTTATGATGATTTATGATGTTTAGGATGATTTATGATGTTTGTGATGGTTTATGATAATTTATAATGTTTATGATGATTATGAGGAATTATGATGATTATGAATTATATTTCGGCTGAGAGGGTATTTGCCGATTTTCCACATGATCACAAGTTAGACTAATACATGTTTTCAATTTTTCTAAAATTAAATTAAACTTAATAGAAAATTTATTTATGTTATGAAAAAGATTACTGTGTATAACAACTTTATTTAATTCTTTACGATAAGTATTTTTAGATTTTTACCTCTAAGAAATATAAAATTTGTTTAAAAAAAATTTAGTAGGATATAACTTTTGCAGAAGAAGAATTGTTTATTATTTAAGTCATCAATAAAATCTTAAGAGAAAATAATTGTTAATCCTATAATCAATAATAATTTGAAATAAATTTTCTCGTTAAAACTTTCATTCAAAAGTTTTATTTAAATAATCTGTAAAAGTTATTTATTTTCTATTATAATTGTTAACATTTTGAAAGTTATCATTATTTTATTTGATTTAAATTCAATTCAGTTACTTTAATAATTTAGCAATTGATTTATAGTAAAATAAATATTGTGTGTTAAATTAAATTACAAATATAATACATAAACAAAATCATCAAAATAAAATAGTTAATCATACACAAAAAGCGAGAACATATGCAACATGTTTTATGCAATTTACAATTTATTAATCTTAATTTGATCTTAATCTGAATTTGAGTCAATAATGTTCGGTAATATATATGCAATGCATTTTAATATAGTTCATAAAAATTTTTAACTCCTCATTTTAAATCACATGGTCATAAAAAAGAATGTTAAATTTAATTTTATTACTTTGCGAAAATACATTAAACGATTTAGAGATTTATAATGACTGCAATAAAATTTGACAATTCAAAATATTGGTAATGATTTTGTTTGATAAAAAAACAACAGATTAAAAAAATTAATGTGATAATACAATATGTCTAAATAATATACTGATAATGTTTGTTTATCAATGTAAATTGTTCGAATTGTTTTCTTTTTAATTTCAGTTTAAGAATATTTAAATATTTTATTTGTGAACGTATCAGAACCCTTTTTACAAATTAAAATTTTCATTACAAGAAACAGCAATGCGCATAAGAAATGTCACTGTACTTTTGCCTAAATTCACAAAATGAAGCAAATTAATTTTTATAATATAAAATAATTGAATTTCTAAGTTTGACTCCAGCGCCTTAAGATATTCTATAACAAGTGAATTTTGTTTTATCGTGACTCGTGTATATAAAATCGTATATTTATAAAAACATTTTTTATATGAAAAAAAAAAATTATAAAAATGCGAGTTTAATTAGAATCCTTGACTTTATTTCACAAATTTATCTAAATCCCTTAATAAAGATCATAGTGATTAAATCAAGAAAAAGGGTTACAAGCCGATATCTTAAGTAAAAAGCATATATATAAAGAAACTCGACTCAGGAATTTTTTTTTGCCTCAGAATTCCCCGCCCCAGATGTTACTAATTAATATTTAATGCATAAATATCAAGTCACAAATATAGTGTTTAAATTTTTTAAGACACTTTAGTGGGAAAAACGTTTAATTTCGAACTTTTTCGTGCCAGTTTGCAATGACTTGTAGGTGGTATTTATCTTGTATGTGAGGAATACGATTAAAGTCATTGACAAATGAAGAAAATCATTTGATAAAAGTCATTACTATGTCAATCATTATTCTAAAAATTCCGTTAAAGATTATAATACTAAATTAAATTAAACTATCTTGGTTGTTGCCAGTGATACAGCAGGAAATCCTTGTTGATCCAGTCAAAATAAAGATTCAAGTACTAGTAGATGTAATGGCCGAGTGTCTGACGCTCTGGCGCTCGGTACCACAGGGTTCGAGTCCTGACGGTACCATGGATGTTTGTAGTGGCTCGGAATCCACTTAAAGCCGTAGGTCCCGTTCTAATGAGACTTTAGAGCGTTAGGCGTAGGGCTGACAACCCTACCCCGTAAAGACAACATCTCATGTCTCGAAATCTGCCATTAGGCAGACGCCATTGGCCCACCATGGGGCTGTTGCGCCAATGATGATGACTAGATGTAATTATCCAAAATAATTTAATTCACATTCATCATTATATATTGAAATAATAAAACACGTTCACCAATGATTAATTGAAATTAATATATATATATATATATATGTCATTTTTCTTAATTTTGCGTTAAACTTCTAATGATAAAACACTAATCTAGATCTTTGAAGAAAAATTTAGTTTCATGTAAAACTTCCTATGATTACTATTTACGTTCTGATTAGAATATTATATTTATTTATTTATTGGATATTTATTATATTTGTTCTTAACATTTTTCTGGAAAATTATGGGGATGTTTCAGGAACCTTTCCACGAAAATTACGCAACGATTCTTATAAGTCTATTATGGTGACTGCAAGTTGAAGTAAACATCTTTTTTTTCTTTGAATTGGAATATCCCAAATTAAATATTCATGAAAACCACCCCAAAATTGTTCGTGTTTTATTGTAAAATATTAACTAAGGTGACACTAGGATAACATTAAAAAAGCATTTACTGCATTTTGGAATTTTTAGCTACATGTTATTATTTCGAATTGCAAGAATCGTTACGCAACTTTCGTAGAAAACTTCCTGATACACCGGCAAATCTAGAATATTCACATATAAAAGGGGCAAGCGTGAATTAGAGCTCATTTATTCTACTGATTTTCTGCCAGCAAATTTTCAAACCGAAAAAGTGGCGATGGGTATGCCAAGTAAGTGCACGTATAAATATTTACTTTTAATTTATTTTGAATGTTCTGCAATTTTTAACAATTAATTAAAATTTATATTTTCATTCGTACAAATTATTTTTGTGATTTTATAAGAAATTTTTCATTTTATTATTTTAAAATAGATGCCAAATATATAGTATTTATGTGGCCCATGAGACCTTTCATGAATTTTTGTTGATGGAAAAATTATGTTTTAATATTAAAATAACCTGTTAAGTTAAAAATTAAGTAATGTTAAAGTTATGTGTTTAGTGTATCATATCGTTTGTTTGTAAATATTATTAAAAAATATTCTAAAATATTTTCGTTCTTTTGAATATTTGAAAATATTTTCTGTCCATAGAATTCTTTTGTCGTTAGAAATTCTTGTAGTTAATAGTATAAGTTGATTTTCAACTTTTATTTCTTTATTTTAAACAGCTTTTTTAAATTCATACATTTAACTTCTTTATGCTATTTCCTTTACCTATGTCGATGTTTATCCAGCGTTTGCCAGTGCACGTTTTGCTTTTGTTAGTTGTTGCTTCAATGCTTTTGTTAGTTATTTGTGAACTATATATATATATATATAAAGTCTTCTATTATGTTGCCTTTTATTTAAGTAATCTTATAAAAGTAAAAAAAAAAAAAAATTTCTGTGGTCTTTTTTTTTTAAATTTTACTTACACCCTCAATCTACCAAAGATAGTTTCAACGTACCATAGATATGTTGCAAGATAAAATAATGTAAAATAAAAATCACTTACAGAAATTTTATTTCACTAAATATTTTTTAACGTTTCATTTTGTTGAACATACCTATTTCAATTTTAATTTGTTAATCTTTATTATTTTTGACAAGTAGTACTCTGTTGTATATCTCAGCTGCCATAATAAAGAGGATTATAAATTTATAAAAAAAAATTAACGAACCAAAATACAAATCATAAAGCTCCTGATGTTCATAAAAATGTCCACGAAAATTAAAAAAATATTTATTTCCTTGTAAATATAGATTATTATTAAAATGAAACGCTATTAAAATTTTTAAATGTAGTATATTTGTAATGAATGTGATATAAATTATTTTACTTATATTATTAGCAACGAACGACTGCTTATTGTATAAGAGATACAAACCTTTTGAAATAAAAAAATTAAAAGGTTAAAATCAGAATTACGAATAAATAAAACTTGCAATTTTGAACTGTTTTTTTCTGTTATATCGAAAATTTCAGAAAATCATTTCATTTTTATAATTTCAGAAAGACACCAAAAGCTCGTTCTATTACTGCACAAAATTCTATTATTCTATTAAATTCTATTAAATTATTATTTTTAGTAATAGGCTCTTAAATCTAAACAATTTACAAAGCAAAACGAATAAAAAAGAAATCTTCTAATCATTTTCAGAATGGATTCTTGTATGTGAAAAATGAACCCGTTACTCAGTGGTAGCGATTGCAATATCGGATCCAAAGTTCAATACCGGTATTCGGTATTTTTTAGATCTTAATATCGGGATATCGGTTTTAATACCGGTAGTAGAAATTTCAGAAAAAGAAAGAAAATGCAAGTGTTTTTTTTTTTTGTTTTATTTGCCAGTTTTATTAGAGAATGTAAATAATAAGAATGTAATTTTAAGAAAGTTTACTATAAACTTGATCAAATTTGAATTGGTTAGTCTCTTTTCTTCTTTTTCATTCTCATTTTTAAAATCATTATAATTAAGTAAATCCCGTAAGACATTTTCTATTTCAGTATGCCTTTCTTCTGTGCGATTTTTCAATGTAATATATAATTCTTCAGATAGTGATGTGTGCTGTTCTTTCAGTAACTGCAACATGAAATTTATTGTTGCATTAGCTGTTAATAAATTAGAATGTCTTCAACATAATGCCTCAAAAGTCAATTTTATAGAAGTAGAGCTGATACAGTTCTGGATATTAAGTCGAATTCCCAATCGGAAAAATTAATTTGCAGGTTTAAGTCGACCATTGCTTATTGGATTGGATTTTTCAGTTTCAAAAAACATTCCATAATTAGGAGTAAACTATTCCACCTTTCCTAATTTTCAGAGAAGAATTCTGAGTAAGAATTCACAGATAAGAATAAGAATTTCACAGATAAGAATCCTAAATTTCTAGTAAATACCGAAAAAACGGTTTTTAACGGTTTGTCAATACCGCTATTACAAAATTGCACAAATGGCTAAAAATACCGGTATTCGGTATCCCTACTCAGTGGTAATTAATCCGCTGGTTAATTTCACGAGGAGATTCGATGGTGATTGTTACAATGCGTGTAAATCGTCTTGAATCGATAGACTTACATGATGGGAATTTTACCGCTTTCGTCTCAAAACTACACGCAGATGCGAGGCAGCAATTATCTTGGAAAGCAATGTTCTCTTCTCATTGTCTATTGGCTGACTGTTCGTTAAATGCACCACGAAGGCTTAACGATGTCCAAAAAAAATGTTACACATGTCGAGTTTCATGATAAAAGAAGAAAATCGTTTCTACTAGGAAATCTTTTTTATAGGGTTCAGTGTATTTTAAAATAAGATTCTCCAAATTGTTCACATAACATCTCGCTGAGATTGTTACCATCTTGGTGGTACTTTTAGTATTAGTTTGTGTAATTTATTGTTTATTATTACAAAACAGAAGCATTTTTCAAATAAATTAAGTATGTACGTTTCTCAATAAAAGATTGTCAAAACTTAATTATCTGCATGGGATTTACATTGGCTTGTTCTACGTTATTTGGGCTTAGGGGATTACATTAAAGATCTACATGGGCTTTTTTTCCATTTTTTTTTTAATAAATCATGTTATGTTATCTAAAGAACATTAAGTTATTTTTATAAATTTTATGCTTTCCAAAATAATAATAAGTGTCTATGAATTTTAATAATTTCATTATTTTCCCAAATTTTTATTGTATTATTTCCTTCAACCTACAGAAACCAAGGGAAAGAACACCTGTAGAGGAAAACCAATTACGGAAATGTCGCTACGGGAATCTCAAAAGAAATTAGGAAGAGAGAGAAAGCCTTGTACGAGAGCAGAAGGCAAGCAAGGAATCGACTTTTCTCCTTGGCATACTTCACCTTGATCTTAGTTTTGACTTCAACCATCGTTCGTCTTTACGTATATTTACAGTGCAGGCAAATGTCAATGGAAATAGCGATTTCATACAATGTTCAGAATTTCAACATCTCTCATCGGAAATTTGCCAAACATTTTCCCGACGCACATGTTGAAAGCAACTTGACCAAACATTTTTCCCGAAATGTTAAAAAGGAACATCTTAATTTCTACCTTTCTGATGTGAAATCTGCCAAACATTTTCCCGACGCTCATGCTGCAAGCAACTTTACCAGTGGAAATGATCTTAAAAGGAGCTTCACCAATGAAAATGTTTTTAAAAAGGAACATCTTCTTAATTTCTACCTTTCTAATGTGAAATCTACCAAACATTTGCCCGACGCTCATGCTGCAAGCAACTTGACCAATGGAAATTTTAAAAAGGAACATCTTAATTTCAACCTTTCTGATGGAAATCTGCCAAACATGTTGCCCGACGCACATGCTTCAAGCAACTTCACCATTGAAAATGTTTTTAAAAAGGAACATTTTAATTTCTACCTTTCTGATGTGAAATCTACCAAACATTTTCCCGACGCTCATGCTGCAAGCAACTTGACCAATGGAAATGTTTAAAAAGGAACATCTTAATTTCAACCTTTCTGATGGGAAATCTGCCAAATATCTGCCCGACACTCATGCTGCAAGCAACTTTACCAATGGAAATGTTTAAAAAGAACATCTTAATTTCTACCTTTCTGATGTGAAATATGCCAAACATTTGCCCGACGCACATGCTGCAAGCAACTTGACCAGTGAAAACGTTAAAAAGGAACATCTTAATTTCTACCTTTCTGATGTGAAATCTACCAAACATTTGCCCGACGCTCATGCTGCAAGCAACTTGACCAATGAAAATGTTGTAAAAAGGAATATCTTCTTAATTTTACTTACAGAATTGAAAATGATAATGATATTGTGATGTACATATGTCTTATTTCTATTTTGTTATGGCTATTTTTGTCTAGCAATTGTACCAATTGTTATATATAAATCCTAGGATAATCTTGTTTCAAATTATTTAATTTTAAGAGCTTGACAATAACGATCAACGATCAATTTCAACGATGCTGGATTATGACATGAAAAGATATAATTCAATCTTTAATCTATAAATTTAGTAATATCTTTCTTTGGATGTATTTTCGTATACAGTGGTATTTTTGACTTTTATGCTTTATGTATTTTTAGTAATATATTCCTTCAATAAAAATGATATGTGAAAATATGTTTCGTTTCACATTTATTACATTTTTAAGTGAAATTGTTTTTAACAATTTAATTTAGGTTAAATTTTAAAAAAAGAGAATTAAAATTTTACTTTTAAAATGTAAAAAATAATTAATTATTCTTCAATTACGTTTGCAATGTATGATGCATTTAAATACATTAATTTAAATTTATTTCAATAAATAAAAATTTCTTTTTTTTTACTGAATATAGTGAAGTAAGTGTTTTAATAAAAATAACAACAAAATATGAAAATGACCAAAGGCACTTTGTCCCGTGGAAATTTATTTCATATTTCTAAAGTTTACATTTTATTTAATGCGAAAATATGTTTAATAAGACATGAAGTTTTTGAAAAGGAAGCATGAAATGCCGTTTAATAACAAGAAGTTATCTTTATTCAAAAATAAATAAATAATAATAATAAATAAATAATTAAAAAAATAATAGAAAAATTAATAAAAGTATATTTCTTCTTTTTTTTAAATAATCTAAAAATTCCAATAATATTTTTTTAAATATAGGCTTTGTATTTGAAGAATTCTGTCCGACATTTGGTAGTCGATCTGAAATTTAATATAATAATAATGATCATTATTTTTTAGGGTTTTGGTTTATTTATAAATTTTAAATTTAATTTGACACAAAATATTACTTATAACATTTGAATTAATTGTTAATAATAATTCAAATAAATGATGACTTTACAAAATACAAACAATTCTGATAGAAATAAATAAAATTTTATTGATTATTTAATTAAAACTTTTGAATGGACGTGTTTAACGAAACAATTCACTTCAAATTTTGATTCTTTATAAAATTAAAAATTATTTACTGTTTCAAATTTATTCATGATTTAAATTAAAAACAATACTTTTTTTTTTTTTTTTTTTTGCAAAAGTTATACCTTGCTAAAGATATTTTTAAATATTTCTTCAAGTTGTAATTCTAAGCGAAATATCATAAAGAATTAAATGAAGTTGTTAAGTACACTAAACTTTCTACAAAAGGAAATAAAATAAAATAAATTTTCTATTAAGTTTAATTTCGTTTTTAAAAAAATTTAAATAGATGTATTAATTTAACCCCTGAACGTGTGGAAAATTGGCAAATAGCCATGTCAGACAGAAAATCCAAAATTTTGGTAAGAATGAAAAAAAACCAATGATAAATAAAATGAGTTCGAAATTTTTATTTTATTTAGTATGTTGGAAATATGCATAATGTAAGTAAGGTTTTCATTTTAGATCTTATTAAATCTTTTTTTGTTGTTGCTGTTTATTTTTGTTCGTTCAAATGGATATCAAAATTTCGTACTTCCTTATTATAATATTCATGGCAAATTAATTCTGTCATGAAATCATAAAATATACATATTATTTTTGTCGCCAAATCAATTCAGCGATATGTGGCATAATATGTATGTACTGAAAGTAAACCTGCATTGAAAACCAGAACTCAAATAAAAATGAAGGAAAATTTTGAAAAGGAAACATAATATTAAATTAGTAAATTAATTAAAATGAATTGGATTATTTTTTTTTACATTATACAATTAATTGAAATAAATTGTTGCATTGATTGTTATAATTCCGTGCATGAAGAAAGAATTGTCGCAGATAAAACAAATTTGACAGATTTAGACGATATATGTATTCTTTAAGACGTATAGTAGAGTGATATATTTTAAAAAATAACAATCAAATGTATTTATTAAAAATCTTTAATTATTTTTATTTAAAAATTTTTTTTTAATTTCATTATTTATGGATTTTTACGCTCTGAGACATGTTAATACAATGTTTTGTTGTACAACAATTTGGTGTACACTGGTGTCCACAATGTTAATAATTTACATGATGACTTATTTTATCCTGATAACCATTACAGAAAGGATTTAAAAGAAAAGAAATTTGAAATCCACAACAAAATGATGACATTTTGGAAGGAGAATTATTATTTTCTTTTGGAGGTATTTTTTTATCGACTTCGTATTTTCTCAAATAACTACCATGATTTTTTAAATGTTCGGAATTAATTGTCAATAAGCACTCTTTTAATACAAAACTAATGCTTTAAAATATATTGCAGTTTTTAAAAATGTTATGCAAATTTTTCTTAAGATCAGTTAATCCTATTATTAAAACTCTTCTTATTTTATCTTTTCAAAACATTGTTTGTTAATAACGTTATTTTGCATAAAATGTGAACCTAAAAATATAAAAGTTTATAATAAAGTTTCCTAATTTTTTATACTTTTGTTCTTTTTATTTAATACATTTCATTAAAATATAAACTTTTTCTTTCTGCATATTAGAAATGAAATTTTTATGTAATGAATAAAATTTTAATTAATATTTTTAACTTTTGTACTTTGTATTTAAAATATAAATAGTGAATATACATTTATTTTTCTTATAGTTTAAATGCAAGAATTAATTTTATGTTTTTATCATAAAAATTAAACAGAATTTATAAATTTATTCTAAATGTAATAAATAGGAAAAGAAACATATTTTAAACTATCATTTTTATTGAATAGATATATTTTTAACAATTTCATAAAGCATTAAAACACAAAAGCTCCACAGTATACTGAAATACATCAAAATTAAGAATTAATAACTAAATGTAGGTTGTAGATTAAGCACAGGTTTATATCATTTCCCATTATACGGCAGGATCATATTCCCAACCTCTTAAAATTAAATCATTATAAACAGGATTTTCCTCAGTATAATTATATATAATAATTGGTATGACTGCTACAGGAAATGCCAAAAACATAACAGAAATAACAAAGATATACTTAACAGAAATAACAATATCGTCATCATTTTCAATTCTATAAGTAAAATTAAGAAGATGTCCTTTATGAACAAGAGTCAAGTTTCTTGCAGCATTAGCGTCGGGCAGATATTTGGCAGATTTCACATCAGAAATGTTGAAATTCAGAACATTGCATGAAGTCGCTTTTTCCATCGCCATTTGCCTGCACTGTAAATATACGTAAAGGCTAACGATGGTTGAAGCCAAAACTAAGATCAAGGTGAAGTATGCCAAGGAGAAAGTCGATTCCTTTGCTTGCCTCTTCCTCTCGTACAAGGCTTTCTCTCTTCCTAATTTCACTTCGACATTCCCGCTTGCCTCTTCCTCTCGTACAAGGCTTTCTCTTCCTAATTTCACTTCGACATTCCCGACGATGGTTGAAGCCAAAACAAAGATCAAGGTGAAGTATGCCAAGGGGAAAAGTAGATTCTTTGCTTGCCTCTTTCCTCTCGTACAAGGCTTTCTCTCTCTTCCTAATTTCACTTCGACATTCCCGTAGCAACGTTTCAGTAATTGGCTTTCCTTTACAGGTGTTCTTTGCCTTGGTTTCTGTAGGTTGATGGAAATAATACAAAAAAATTGTGTAGGATTATTAAAATTCATAGACACTTATTATTATTTAGGAAAGCATAAAATTTATAAAAATAACTTATTGTTGTTTAGATAATATAACATGATTTATTATTTAAAAAAATGAAGAAAAAAAACATATAGATCATTGTTTATTTATTATGATTAAGTTTTATAATTATTTATTGCGAAACTTATCTGCTTAATTTATTTAAAAAAATTTATTCCGCGTATTTTTACTCCGCGTCCAATACGTCCTGGTTTTGCGAGTAGTTTATCTTCAAAGTTACATACCCCTCCTAGGTAGTGCTAAGTGAGTAACGTCAGTGCAGCGCTTGC
>BPLR01018142.1:0-98620 GCA_021605095.1 Caerostris extrusa | reverse complement strand
CACATAAATCTTTGTTTTATGATACAATGCCTTATTGTAAAGATAAAAACAGTGATTTCTTACATTTTTAGTTGCCGGAGAAATATAATTTTACCTATTAGGAATATCCCTGCTGCTTTAAAATTTCCGTAGAAGACACTTTACCATTTACAATTACCAAATTCGAAAATATTTTTTTCTTTCATGAAGAAGAAAGGAATTTTTTTCAGATTGAAATTTAAAAGAAGTTTCAAAACTCAACCCAGGTAAACTTTTATTCGCCTTGTAACCACCAGCAAATATCAAAAACGTTGTTGTGGCATTTCCTGAACCATTCCATCTTTAGGTGACGTAAATTAAATTTTTCTTCCTTTTTAGTACATATATGTATATACAAAAACCATGTGGAAGTTAACTATAATAGAACCCATATGAGTTAAAGGCGAAGGTCATTATGTCTCGCAAATGCATCAATGTGCAGGGATTCAAATATAAAAAATAAAAACAGAAAGGGCTTATTAGTTGCAGCAGCAAAAGTGAAAAACTCTTTGAAGCCCATACAAATATTACTGTTCAGGAATAATGCAGAAGCAGATAAAAAATGTACAAAATAATATAGAATGCTAACAAAATCACTCAATACAAATGCCTAAACTACAGTGTTAAAAGTCTAGTTAAAGCAAGCAAGCGAAGTATAGCTATCATCAAGACATTATTATCCATGTTATTTCTGGGCATAAATTAAATATAATTATAGCTCTTTTCGATTCCTCCAATTATAATTAACAATGTGTTCTTTGCATTGATATCTTTTAAAAAACAAAATCCCTTTTGAAATTAACCTTTGTTACATTTTATATATAATTTTTTTAAATACTGTATTTAAAATTTTTTTTGTATTTATAATATAGCACAGTTCAACTGTGATATTACTTATTTCATATATAATGTAGACTAGTGTCACAAAAATTAAAACTACAAACATATGTTTGGCAATCACTTGAGAAAACCATCATTGATATTTAAAAATTGATATTATATTTAATTTGGGGAATACTGAAAGTAATGCACATCCAGTGGTAGTTAGTTGAAAGAGTACTTTATGTTCGATAACATGGGCGTAACTTTTTTTTTTATCTTAATTTTTGCAAAAAATTGTATTTTTTTTTTCAGAAAAATCAAAGCACTGACTAATTTCATTTAAAATAAATTCTCATTATTATTTAGACTTTGATGTAGAGCCATCAGCTCGTTTGAAGCTGTCCAGTCTCAAGCGGATGTTGCTCGAAATTTAAGAATGCCTAGTGTTAATGTTAATGTGTCATAAACCATTCAACCACTATTAGCCAGGTTATGACACCACTTTCAAATGAGTTCTACCTCTAGGAGGTCAGTCAAAGGCTTTTTAGGAACCGCAACTTCTGCGGAGGAACGAGAAAAGCTTCTCTCATAATCTTGTTGCTGGACTTTTCTTTGCAAACTATTTTTATTTAATTTGGGAATACTGAGCAATGCACATCAGTGGTAGTTAGTTGAAAGAGTTACTTGTTCGATAACATGGACGTAACTTACCTTAAGTTTTTGCAACAAAATTGTATTTTCAAGAAAAATCAAAGCACTGACTAATTTCATTTAAAATAAATTCCTCATTTTTTAGACTTTGATGTAGAGCCATCAGCTGGTTTGAAGCTGTCAGTCTCAAGCGGATGTTGCTCGAAATTTAAGAATGTCTAGTGTTGTGTTATTGTGTCATAACCTGTCTACCACTATTAGCCAGGTTGTGACACCACTTTCAAATGAGTTCTACCTCTAGGAGGTCAGTCAAAGGCTTTTTAGGACCGCAACTTCTGCGGAGGAACGAGAAAAGCTCTCTCTTAATCTTGTTGCTGGACTTTTCTTTTTAAACTATTTTTATTTAATTTGGGGAATACTGAAAGTAATGCACATCCAGTGGTAGTTAGTTGAAAGAGTACTTTTATGTTCGATAACATGGACGTAACTCACCTTAAGTTTTTGCAACAAAATTGTATTTTTTTTTCAGAAAAATCAAGCACTGACTAATTTCATTTTTAAAATAAATTTCATTTTTTTTAGACTTTTGATGTAGAGCCATCAGCTGGTTTGAAGCTGTCCAGTCTCAATGGATGTTGCCTGAAATTTAAGAATGCCTAGTGAAAGACAATGTTAATGTGTCATAACCTGTCTACTATTAGCCCAGGTTATGACACCACTTTCTTAAATGAGTTCTCCACCCTAGGAGGTCAGTCAAAGGCTTTTTAGGAACCGCAACTTCGCAGCGCGAGAACGAGAAAAGCTCTCTCATAATCTTGTTGCTGGACTTTTCTTTGCAAACTATTTTTATTTAATTTGGGGAATACTGAAAGTAATGCACATCCAGTGGTAGTTAGTTGAAAGAGTACTTTATGTTCGATAACATGGACGTAACTTTTTTTTTTTACCTTAAGTTTTTGCAAAAAAAATTGTTTTTTTTTTTTTCAGAAAAATCAAAGCACTGACTAATTTCATTTTAAATAAATTCTCATTTTTTTCTTTGATGTAAGAGCCATCCAGCTGGTTTGTAGCTGTCCAGTCTCAAGCGGATGTTGCTCGAAATTTAGGAATGCCTAGTGTTAATCTTTAATGTGTCATAACCTGTCTACCACTATTATTAGCAGGTTATGACACCACTTTCAAATGAGTTCTACCTCTAGGAGGTCAGTCAAGGCTTTTAGGAACCTTGCAACATCTGCGGAGGAACTAGAAAAGCTCTCTCATAATCTTGTTGCTGGACTTTTCTTTGCAAACTATTTATAAGCTCAGCAGAGAAGACCCTTTATTCTCGACAACCAGTAGAGTGACTATATCTCAACAGAGGATAGGAGATCAGATTTCAAGGATTGATCAAATTTCAAGGATCAAATGCAAAGGAGATCCTATTTTTTTCGTGAATTAGGCAAAATAATTTTGATCACAGCAAAATAGGTCTGTGTCTTCTTCAGGGATTAGTCAAGATTCATCAAAGGAATTTTCGACTAATCTTCATCTGGAAGGAATCTGGTGTCTGTCATTGTCCGTGCAACATAAAAAATTTACCGCTCTAATAAAATAGAATGCTTACATGACAATTATTATAATGGATAGCCATACACTACTGCAAATCTTCAATGTGGGCTCTGTGACGACAACGTTATAAATATGAGGACATTGAACCTTGTTAGAATTAACTGGCTAGCTGTTGCAGATGGCTTTTTATGAGCAATAACGGGAAATCATAGAGAGCTGAACCTATACGATTTATTGGAGGAAAGAAGATATTTGCTGTATTGTGTAGCCAGTCAATTAACAGATTTATGTCTTATATTATGTATACCCTTGGATGCTCTATGATTTATTGTACTAAAGTCAACCTTTTACTACAAACCTCTAAGTTAAAATTATTTATTATTTTTTAAAAGAGCATTTGTTTGCTTCCTTTTCTTTCTTTTTAAGCTTTCCTTAGTAACCTCATTTACAGTACTAGCACCTATTCCATCGCTTGTATAGCCGCGGAGAGTAATCACGCTCATTAACCTTATTCTTAAGATATGTTGCATCAGTTTCCGCTGTTTTGTGTCTCAATCGTACGTTGCAAAAAAATTAATCTATTTTTGTTATATTATAATGTTACTATTGATTGTGTCACGTTACGGGGCAATTGTATACAGAATTTCATTACAATAAGACAATTATTTTTCGAGATATCTCATATTTTGTGTTTATAACTTTAATTATAGAAACCATTATATTTTAATAATAAATAGGAAAAGTAAACAGATAGGCAAAAAAAAATATTTGCACACCTCATTATTTTATTTACACCATATACTATAAATAAACAAAATATGAATTAGAAATGAAGAATATAAGTATACTTCAAAAACAAATAGAAATATTTAATATCTGGTTTGATATTTATATAAAAAATAGGAGGCATGAAATAAAAGGAAATAATCAAAGTTAAAAAAAAATAGTTGTTCTATATTGTATGCATGCCATTTGCTTCATTTACTGTTTATAATCGTCTGGGCAAAGGTTCTATTAATTTCTGTTGCTAATTCTTAACCATTCTTCGCTAAGAGCTTGATTAAGATGAGCTTTGTTAAAGAATTTTTTTCTCACTTGTATATCAAACTATGTCTCAAATTCTGAAATTAATTGAGGTTTGGTAATAGAATCGATTTTCATATTTTGATTAAATATTTTGTTCTGACTGTTGCAATTATGAATAATTTTTCATAAATATATGTAAATAAAAAAGTAACATTTAATAATAATATAAAGTTAACATTTAAAATATAAATATGTCTTCTCTCATGGTAAGAGAAAAAAAAAATTTTAAATCGCAATAGTTTCTAAGAAAAATATTATAAATTATTCTTTAAGCCATAAAAAAAATTATCATCTTTCTTATCATTTAATTATAAATTAATCTACTCCTATTTATCTGTTTACAGTAACTCCACAATTTCATAATCGCCCCTGTTATGGAATTATAAACATTTTTGTCCAGTGGCTAGACGGATCATTGGCAAAGCCAGATTTGCCTGGCTATGGTCTGGCAAGCTTTCGTTTGGCTGGCTGGTTGTACAAAGTATGCATAATATTTATCAACTGAATGTTCCGAGTACAGCTTTTTTTTACTATGTTATAAAACTCATAAACAAACAAATGGTTCCATGACATATTTTCGTGATTTCTGCAAATTATCTAGATATTTTTATATAGAAATTGATTTTTCCTAAATCCTTGGTACTAATTATCCTTTGATAGGCTATTTTGAAATCTGGTCCAATGTCCATTGGCATCGAATACACGTTATAAAAGAGATAAAAATATGCAAATATTTTATGTCATTTTCCTGAATTTGTAATTTCTGTAGATTCAGAATCAATGGTGAATTTCAAATTGTCAAAAGTTGTGTCTATCTTTCCATCTAATTGTCACAAACTAGTTTATTGATCTACTTCGTTTTCGAAAAACTAAACCTAAGTCATTAATAAATCTTCGAATTGTTCTGGAATTTAAATTAAGCTGTTCTTCATCCTCATTCGAAACTTCCATTATTTGGGCAGCTGTTAAGATCTCATTTCGTTTTCAAAAACCGTTAACATTTCTTCTTATGGCCGAAATAGTAGTTCAATCTCGTCGTCGGGGGGATTTTAATGTCTTTTAGATGAAATTCATTCGCCATTCGCATTATATTGGAGACAGAAACACTATCTAAGTTTGATACAATCCTGAGCAATTCAATATGAGAAGTTTCTACCTATTTCTCTCTTAATTTTGGGAAACCAAATCTTAGAAGCGGGTACGGTTAAATGGAAAAGCGCATAAAATTCAGTGTCATGGCAATATTTTTTCCCACGCCCATTAGGTTATTTTCATTTAGTTACTACGTTGGCACGTTATTCGTTGTAAGCATTATAATGTATAATTTGATCATAATTTTAAAAAAGTATGAATTTAATTAATTTTCCATTTTTTTTTTTTTTTTTTATTTTGCCAAATAAATAGTGAACTGATATAAATCATTTTCGAACATTTAATCCGATAGATATTTTTTTTCAACATAAATCTGCTTTGTATCTACTAAAAACTATATTTTTCTGTGGAAGGATTATTGTAGTATAAATAACATAATCAACTTATTTTATCCTAAAGTATAAACTCATGGATAAAGTAAACTGTGATATTTTGATGGTTACCTTTTCAACGTCTTAACGTGTAAATTGTGAACTATATGTATATATATATATGAGTGTGTATGTGTGCAAAAGTAAGCAGTGGTCGTTTGAGAATTTTAACGTTAAATGAACTTCTTTGATCTATTAATTTTTCACAAGTAAATCTACTGTAAAAATTGATTTGTGGTATTTAAATTTTAATCCCATTAAATGAAGATATTTAAGATCTATTAATCTCGTTTTGTTTACTGAAAAGCAGGAAGACATTTCTTTTGGAACCAAATTATAAATTTTTGTATTTATTTAACTTCTCAATTAGTCCGGTCTCAAACAGGACTATGCGTTACTGTACAAAACATCACCCTTAAGTGAAAAAAAAATTTTTGTTGCAAATAATATGAAAAAGAGCTTGAAACTACTAAGACAAATGTGAGGAGAGTTAAGTGCATTTATTTCTCATATTCAAGAGACGAGCTTAAAAAAAAAAAACACCTAAACAAATTCCTCAAAGTTCACAACTTTTGAACCTTTTAACCAATCTCAAAGTAATATATAATCTTCAAGTTCTACAAGTACACAAAGTTGCATCGAAATCGGGAATGGCACGTGTTCTCTGCGAAACATTCTGGTTGATTTGACGTGAAGTGACACAATCGCAACTCGTCAGGGAATATAATATTGTTCCATCCATGTCGTCTCTGCTCGTATGATTTATGTCCACCCTCTGTGGATACCACAGATAACTCGCTATCGAATAAACGCCAAAGGTCTAAGAGTATGAGAGTTGATCTGAGATCAACAATATAGAGTTGGTAGCATTCATTTCAAATCTCTGATGTCAGTAGCCGTAAGAAGGAATGACCATCCTACATTTTTTACTCTCCATCATTAAGGTATAACAAATCTCTATTTTCCAAATCTCTCTATCTCTGAAAAGAGGAATCGCCACTTCATAATTTTTCAAATTGATTTCTTGTGTTCTAAAAAGGTTTTTAATTTGATACATCTTTCCTGAAAGGAAACATTTCAGTGAATCATATTATCGTACCACTATATTGAGAAGAATATCTAATTTCTTTTATTTTGCATGTTTATTACTCTTATTCCTTATCATTTCAGAAGAGTTCTTTGTTTGAAAAATGGACTTTTTAGATATCCTTCTTTTTCTTTATATTGGAAGTCTCGCGTTCAGCTAATATATAACTCGAGCAGCCCACCGATGTGTAAGAGATAATGGTATCTTCCTTCCAGAAGATGAAGGCTTCCTTCCTTCCATGATTCTAGTTTTCTTTACGTTTCTTTCCAAGAAGAAAAAAGAAAAGGTAAAGAAAAAGTAGAAACATTTCTAATAAGTAACCCGGCAATCAATATTGGACGCATTACTTATGCTCTCCCAACCATCATCGAGTCTCTCTATTTTTTAAAGCAGTTGCTGAAACGGACGCCATCAACGAATTTGCACCCGAGACCTTCTGCATGTTAATTTCATAGATTATTACTAGGCTACACATCAAGAATTATTCATATTACATCTTTCTTTAATTCTGCGAAAACTTTTGTCTATTGTTGTTTCTTATCCCACTTGGTCGACAGCTACATCTAGACCAAGTCCATGAACCCGTGGCTCTCATGGAAAAAAGGGAAGGGGGAGGGCTGTTTCTGTTGTGGTGAAGTACGCGTAGGTAGAAGTCTGACTTGGCTCAGAGTTGATGAAGAAGGAGGACAGTGCCTTCCGGGAGGACTTTTAGGGAAAAACTACCCTCATTTGCGTATCGTATTGGAGAAAACCCGGAAAACTCCCAACAGGTAGTCCGACTAACGAGGCAAGATGCTGAACATCACAAATGCCATTGAGCCTCCTCGTTTTTTGAAATAGTGTCTACATAAAGCCGCCAGCGGATTGAACCTCCTCCCTAAAGCTCACTAACGGTGCATTTTGTCACTGAAATACGAGTCGGGCGTGAAAACTTTTAAACGAAATTTACAAATATATTTCAAAAATTATAAAAATTCTTTATATAATAGGGGGAGAAACGAATCGCAAAATAATGAATATGCAAAAGACTTTTACATTTCATAATAAATTTTAAATAATTGATCAAACTTTACTATGTGTATGTCTAAAATTTAAGATAATACAAAAAATAAATTCTATTTATTGTAAAATATAGTTAAGGTAATATTTAACTTGCAAAAAGTATATATTATATATAAATTTTTAAAAATTCTTAATGCAAGTCAAGTTAATCCCCGCCGTAGTCTGACTTGTGGCTCAGAGAACGTGAGTAGCTAGTGTGCAGGAAGGAGGATTGAGTGAGATTCCAATGCGCTGTTGACACTTAGAAGTGAGGTGAGTAGATAGCGATTGTCACATTATGACTGAGGTAATTAAGTCACATAACTGTGACAATGTGTAAAGCGTCTCACATCGATAGTCAGGCTGCATGATGCGAATTTTCCGCATTTTTCTCCTATATGACACGCAAATGCGGGCCACTTAATTTAAAAATTCCTCAGCGAGGCACTGGCCTGCCCTTAACATCCATCATTGAACTATTAGTGGTATACATGAGCTCCTGATATTTCATCTTTCTAAATGATATGTAACCCGAGGCGTGGACTACCGAAAAGTCCCTGACATAAAGCAGCACCACTGATTGTAATCTGAATCCTATTTTTAAAAAATCTTTCCTTTTTAAGAAACGTAAATATATATATTGCATATATTTAAGAATTTAATAATGTATATTTTTAAAAAAGTGAAATAAATTATACCAAATTTAGTGTAACTGTATGAAATACTGAGAAATTCTTAAAAACCCAAATAAACTTTAATTGTTAAAAATAAGTTACAAATAATAATAAAACAAGTTATTAATACAAATCAGTTTTAAAATTTCTATTCATAAGATCATGGAAAAAAATATTACGAAATTCATGAAAAAAAGTATTATAGTATATTTTAAATTGTATGGATTCTTTCTACAAGTAATAATTTCTACAAAATTGCTAATTTTTTTGTTATAATAATATTGAAAGACGATGTTAATAAACATTACAGTTGTAGGGAGCTGATATTTATCGAAAATATATTTTTATCGCTGTATCAATGAGAATTTCGTCAAAAGAGAAATATTGTTAGCGCCATCTATTGAGTAAAAGATCAACCATTACTAGCAGACAAACATTTACGTATTGATGAGAACTGAGAATTTACTTTCAGTTAATAAGGCGTTACAGTTTATTGCTATATAATTCATCATTAAATATAACTTCAGTTTTCATAACTTTTTATTGTTAGTCTCTTTAAAATTTTGATCTGCTTTTTTTTTGTTCACAGCGATTCATATACAAAATCAGTTTTTTGTATCATATTCTCTCTCTCTTTTTTATAAAAATAATTATTCAAAAAGAGATTTTTTCCCCCTTTCACATAAAAACGATCCCAAACATTTTTAACTGTTATTACTTATTAAAAACTTTATGAAACCCATTTTTTAATGATTAATTTTAATGCAGCTTTAAAGATACCTGTAAGTGAGAGCACTTTTAACCATTGCCCTCCTTCACCACATCATTTATTGAGCTATAGTATTAACGTCATCCATTCATGTTTTAAGGAAAATCATTTGATTTAGCAAACGGATTCTAGTTGTAACGCCCTTCGTATATTTATATTTTATATATGTATATTTATATTTTTATAAATTTATTATTTATATTTATTAAAAGAAAATAAGTCACAAACTGCCTTTTTAGATTTTTGTTTTTCAATATTAACTTAAGTGAAAATTAATTTATAGCAGATAAAAGCAATACTGTATTTATAACTTTACTTCTAATTTACTCGAAATACTATGTAAAATTATACCTTTTATTTTCAACTGTGCCAAAAAAAAAGGAAGACCAATTTTTTTTTTTTTTTTTTTTTTTTTTTTAACTCTTTATTTATACTTCCAAATTTATTTCATCGCCTTCAAAGTAACTCCCTCCGAAACAATGCACTTATCCCAATTTTTTTCTAATCCTCAATGCATGCTAAAAAGTCATCGGCAGGGGATGGCTCTTTAAAACGTGCGGCGATTCACGTTAAATCTCTTCAATCAAACCGATGTCCCCGGAGTGGTCTTTTTTGAGTTTAGGGAATAGCTAGAAATCGCACGGTGCAAATACGGTGGTTGTGGAACAGTGTGGGTTTCATTTTTGGCGAAAAAGTCTCGAAGAATCAATGCAGTGTGAGCTGGCGCATTCAGTGTTTTCGGTACCAACAGAGATTTGACGCGTTTGAGGCCCAAAATGGAATTGACCGATCCTTTGAAATTCTAACATCATAAGCAAGGTCTCTAATTGTAAATCAACGGTTCGCAAGCACCAAATCTTTAATTTTTTGGACGTCAGCTTCGTCGGTTGAGGTGATGGTCGACCAGAGGCTCTTCGTCTTCAACGCGTTCTCTGCCTTCTTTGAACTGTTTATACCACTTGTAAACATTTCATTCCGATATAAGCATGCTCACCGATTGCCTTCTGCAACATTCTATACATTTTCGCAAACAAAATTTAATGCAAGTTCTTTGCTCAAATTTCACACAAATGTCAAGGACAGTTGCCAGCAACCTAAAAAAAGAAAAAAAAATTGAAATTCCATAAGCCCCAGGAATTTTAAAGTGAAAATTGGTCTTACTTTTTGGACACAGTAGTATATATAACTGTTCTTAACTATGCAATTTTTATATACTTCATCTTACATGATGCATTTACAAAGGAAAATATCGTGAAGAATTATAAGCAAATTTCCAATATTAAAAAATTTTTAATGCTAAAATATTTTGTGTAAATAGAGTTTATAATGTTAATTACGTTCTTATAATTTTGCATAAATTTAAAAAAAAAACACTATTGTATATTCTCTGTGATTAAATTTAACGAATTATTAATAAAAACTCCTTCTTATATATCATATTTAAGAGACAATTATTTTAAAAATTGATCTCAATTTCTTCTAAAAACACATATTTTAAAAATAATTGTAAAACAAATCAATAAATATCCTAATAATATAGGAATATTCAATTTTTACTAAAGCAGAAATTTCGGATTTCTACCAGATACAATGGATTCACATACTGATATAATTGAAATTTTATCACTAGAATCCTTAATTAGTTATTATTGTTTGCTTTAAATCTTTTTGACATATAGTTTGATTGGTGTCATATGATAAGTTAAATTCTAAATGTCATGCCACAACTTCAAATTTTTGGAAGAATATATATATGTTATACATAAGTATATACATTCATATGTATATAAAAACATGCTTAAATGAAATAATTAGTAAATATGTTTTTCTTAATGTGTATACATACATAGGCATCATTTTTTAAATATAAATACACATTAACGCATACCTATGATCCTGCATACTTGTATTTCAATATAATTGTCTCTTGAATATTTATGGGCCTGAATGGTCGAGTGGCTAGCGTTCTGGCGCTCGGTACCACAGGTTTCGGGTTCGAGTCCCGGCGGTGTCATGGATGTTTGTAGTGGTTCGAATCCCTTTAAGCCGTAGGTCCCGGTCTCATATGACTGTAAGAGCGTCACGGAGCCAAGTCAGACTTCTACCTACGGGTGCTCCATCACAACAGAAGCTGCCCCCTTTCCCTCCATCCATGAGTAGATCATTCATGGGATGTCCGTCCCGCACTGCAGGACATTGAGGATTAGACACAAACAAACAATATTTATGCATAACTGCACCTAGCTTCTCATACATATTATTCAGAAATATATTTACATGCAGGCCTTCGGTAACATTCCTAAAAAAAAAAAAACAAAATTCGTGAGATTTAGTCTCGAGTAAGTTGCTTTATTTCAATTTACCTAAATGTTGGAAATCAGTATGCCTAGAGGAGATAAAAATTAGTGCCCCATGTTCGAGTACATTTCAGACTGTAGAATTTGCAATTGAATGAGATGTCAGGACCAACAACCCCAGGAATTAACTACTATTGCTTTGATTGCATTTAAATTTCTTTCTTTTTTAAATACAGGAAGTGTCTTTTGAAAGCGATGTTATGAGAAAAAATGATGCCAAGGTGTCGGGTGTGCTTTTTCCGTTTAATATTGATGCTGTAGATGTACAAATGTTCAACTGGTAATTGTTTTTTATTTGAAAAATTTACTGCTTTGCATTAGTCATGTAGAAAGGGGAATTTCCATGTTTCACACCCTTGAGTGATTTTAGGAAGAGTAATTTGAAGATTGATTGACTGACTTTATCGAGACATTTATCACTACTAAATAAAATAAATGTCATCCATATAATAAACGTTCAGTATGAGCAGGGATGATGTTAAAAATTGCCCTCATGTAGATTGAAAAAAGGCACACTGCCCTGTTGAACTCTGCAAATGGAAAATTTCATCGAAACAGAGTTTCTCCATTTAATGTACAAATTCCTGTTTTTCATAAAACCAAAAATCCACTTTGTGGTGGTACTCTTTTATACCAACTTGTAAGATTTTATATAATAAACCATCCCTCCAAACAGAATCATAGGCTGAAGATATGTCTAATTTACGTAATATGAAATAATTTTGGCATTTTTAGCTTTAATGATCTCGTAATGAATTAACGACAAAAAGTAAGTACAATCATTAAAAGGAATAAAGCAGGAATTATAATGATTGAATTTGTCAGTGACTAAATAATGAATAATTCTTTTTAAGTACAATTCGTTCAAAAATTTTCCATAAAACTGAAGTTAAGGCAATTGGTCGGTAGGAAATAATAGAAAGGCCATCTTTGGTTGGTTTAAGAATTGGGCTGATCTGTGCATTGAACCTCTCTTGTGGAATATTGAATAAAATTATAGTAAAAATGTGCAGAAGCTCTGAAGATACTTATCATGAAGAATTTTAATTAATTTAGCTGGAATACCTTCACAGCCTGTACAAATATTAGGAGGAGCGTGTATAGCAGTTTGTAATTCACTGAAAGTAAAACGTTCATTATAGCTATGAAAGGAATCGTTCGAAAGATCAAAGGGAATAAATTGCTAGTCAGATGATTTATTGAAATAGGATGCCAGAAAAAATTGCTTGTTGAATCGAATCTGGGATGACCAAATTTGTTCAGTACGAATGATTTTTGCTAACGAGATGATCATTTCTATTGTGAATAGTTCTAATAACTACATAAATTTTGCTGTTATAGTCAGGCATAAAAGGAATCCCAATAAGTTGAAAAATTTTGTTGACTGTTGGAATTAGTGAACTGTTAAATTCAGTTTAGTTTTTAAGTTGAGTAATTTAGCGGCGAAGTTTTTTTTTTCTAATGCAGCTGGCAAATACATGTTAGACAGTTGTCTTTTTATGCCATAAGTAAGGGATGCACCGACGTTACTCACTTAGCACTACCCAGGGGGTGTGTGTAGCTTGAAGATAAGCTACGGACGTGGAGTAACATTATCCCCCCGCAACGCTCTACTATCATGTTAGTACGCTATTTACGGTTTAAAGTGGATTCCGAACCATTAAAAAACATACATGGCACCGCTGGGACTCGAACCCGAAACCTGTGGTACAGAGCGCTAGCCGCTCAGATATCAGGCCCATTAAGCGGCGAAGTCTGGAAGAAATTTTTTTTTTTTTTTTTTTGTATGGGATTCAAAGCTAACGTCAGAGTTGAGTGCGCGCATGATGCAAAAGTCTTTTTTTTTTTTTTGTTGTTGTAATAACCTATCGCACTATCTATTGCAATTACAGAATAGGCTGTTTGTATATTCTGTAATTATTATTTAAGGGTTGGATAAGAAAGACTTTAAATCAGTAGAGTGTATATTAATAAGACAGAGTGTTTCAAGGAATAGTTGAATCAACAGTCAGTAAAAGTCTTTCTCATTGCATCTTATCAAGTTGACTTGTTCTATAGATTAATTTTCCGGGTAAATGGAATTGATCCTGGAATTTATGACGTATTCTGTAAGATTGTGCTTAAAATAGTGACCAAAATTGGTGGGACAAGAGCGGGCTAAGCCTAATCTTTTCCTGCAAATCTCCAGAATTCTGTGATAGAAAAGTTGTTTTCTTCTTTCAGTCTTTCGTTAGTTCTTCCAGTGATATATCAGTGGAAACATTATGAAGTAGAAATCGAGTGGAAATTCTTTCCGAGTAAAAGTGACGCTATAATCTGAACGCCCATGATGCTTTTCCCATTTTCTAGTTCTCTGGTGATTTCAAAGTGATCCGTGGATATTATTAGCTTGTCTTGTCGGATGATGCTGATGTATTAAATATATTTCAAAGTAGTGACATTTGGCGATATATTAACTTTTAGTATATTAGGATGGGCTTTAGGGATCGTTCCATTGGGAACTTCAAGTACGGTAGAAAAGAATATTTCGCCCTTATGGAATGGTACTTGTAGGTCTGTTAGAATATCCCAAAAAAGCTTTGAACAGAAAATCTTCCATAGAGTTTCGATCCATTAAATTGGAGATCAAATCATTGTCCACCATCTTTAGCTCCAAAGACCCTCCCACTCAAAATGTTAACTCTTCTTGGACTACATTGAAAGCAAACAAAAACTAAAAACTTATAAGAAATTTAAGTAGGACGTGAAAGAAAAAAAAAAAATAATATACAAATATAGGTGGCTTCCCAACAGGAATACCGAAGAAAAAAAAATTTATGAAATGGAGAAAAAAATTACCAAAAACTTAAAAACACAACAGGTGGACAAATAAACTCAATCACACTCCTCGATGTCAATACTATTTGTAACAATATCGAAACCGGACGACACATCACAGCAAATAAAATTAAGTAATATCAAACACTAGAGTCAGAAATAAATATTCCAAGAAATAAGCATAAGAACTAATAATATCTTGTAGACATTTTAATGCCAAATTTGATTAAACTTTGTAATGGTGAGATTAAATGGATGTTTTGATTTGACGTGGAATCTCTAAAATCACGTTGTTTCGCAGCTCTAGTATGACATGAATTTCATAATATCTATTATTTTAAAGCATTTATTTCAATTCATAAAAGGCATTTCTTGAAATGAAATTTTTTAATTAATAAATAAAGATATGAATTCGTAGATACCGACTTCAGTCAGTTCGATTATAACCAGACATATTATCCAAAGAAACTAAAACAGAAATTTTAATTGGCATCATAACAAAATCCGTTATGATAATCAACTTTTTTTTTTTTTTGATTATACTTTTTGTATGTGTCATATTTCAATGATTGTTGTAGTTGTTTCCTTGTAATAGGGGAGAGAAAAGAGAGCGCTTTTCTTTGAAATCGTATTGTAAAAAAAATTATAAAAATATCCACTCGAAATCATGGAGGAATACGAAACTGTTATACTTGTAAAACAAGAAGTTTTTGTGTTCCAAATACCACCAAGAGCAACAAATCGTGGTTACAGGTATTTTACAAAAATTTTAATGTATAATTTTTGTGTTGCTCTTTTTTCAAATATGCATATATATCTATCTATTCAGCACGTATATGAGGTTTTAATGTTCTCTTTCCTGTATATTTCACTCACATATATACTTTTCAAGAAATGAATCGTAGTATTTGTTTACGTGAAATTTTCAATCTGGAGGCGTATCAGTTAACTATTTGATTGACAGTGCTTTTATGCATAAATATCGTAGAAATTAATTTATTCTGAGTTAGAGGCATATTCACAGAGTTCCGTTTTTCATTATATACGCACTATTAATATTCGAGAATTGGCGAGAGAAAAAAAATAGAATTAAATTTCCTTTTAATTTTAACTGCATCGTGTATATAAAATTACATACATGTAGGCATTACACAATTTCCATTAAATTATTATAAATTATAATCTAATTAGTTTCTATTTAATTTGGGTATTTTGATTCATGTAGACATGTATTTTAAAGCATGAATTATTTGAAACTAACTGCAGAAAAACTATAATCTTGCATAAAAATTGAAATTCCATTAAAATTCTTATGTATTTGAGTGATTTATTAGTCATGATCAAAAATTTTCATTTTTTATTATTTTAATATAACACTTACATGGCCAAAAATGTTTACATTTACTGACATACTATTCAGTTATTTTTTAAAGGTTTTTTTTTTTTTTTTTTTTTTTTTTCGTTCAAGAGATATTTTGCACAATAAATTTCATAATTTGCATATCTTATGATTTATATTTTATTGAAGTATACTTTTTATTGAAATATGACAGCGTTTCAAATGGTGATGGCTAATAAAATATTGATATTTATGGAATGTAATTCTTAATTTCATGTAGATAATTATTGGGTTAGAATTCTAAAAAATCATTATTTTTAAAAAATTTTTTTATAGATTGTTCTGTAAAAGTACAAGATTCATCAACATTTGCATTAGCGGGGCTTTGATGCCCCACTCATGTCTTTTATAAATTGAAAAGAATTTCAATTGAGAAAAATTAAAAACTAATAAAAGCTCATTTTTACTAAATTAATGCAACATACATTTTCTTTAGCATTTAATAAGCAAAGTAAGATTGCGAGTTCATCTAAATAGAATGTTATTATTATTTATAAAATTTGTATAGGTTCATTAGTAAATATAAAAATTAACTATTTGAATTGAATTTAATTGTATAAATTTAAATGCTATGCTGTGTAGGGAGTCAATCATTTTTGAAGTAGATGGTTTAAAATTCTACTAGATTGGTAATAAATTAAATTTATAAGTAGATGGTTAATTTTTATTTTTCTGAAAATTCTAGAAATTAATGTTAAAGAGGCAATTCAGTTGTATCCTTGAATAATACAATCAGTAGCATAGATTGTTACTACTTTACTAGCAAACCAAAAGTAAGTGCTGAGAGACTTTTCTCAGCACTAAGGCTTATAAAAAACGCTGTTGGATCCACAGTGAAAAAGAAGATCTTAAAGAGAAGCTATTCTATTATTAAGAAAAATAAGATTTAATATATTATAAATATGCCATCTATGTGTTTAAAATGTACAATTTTTTTCTGTTTGTCTTAAGCTGTTCTATAATACTTGGATACTTGTTAATTTGCTACTGTTATTTTTATATGATATATGTTTTTTATAAGCAAATTTAGAATACAATGGTATTTCTTTAAGTAAATGCAAAGTGCAAATTTTTGAATAAGTTAAATTACCTTTAAAATTCTAGAAAATAATTTGTTAATACAAAAGTTTTTTTTCGAAATTAGAAATCAATATAAAAAAAATTGGTCTCATAAATCAGGAATTAGAAATTTTTGGACTGTCTTCCCACACCATCTATTAGGATAATTTTTCCTATTATTTTTTTTTTCCCCCAAGAATTTGCAACTTGTAATATGTCAAATAACTTAAACTAATAAAAATTAATTTGATTAAATATTATTTTTTAAATAATTATTACTTATGTGAGTTCCTTATTTAGCTTTGATTAGAATTTCATTTCAGCTTGCATAGTATTGAAGCCAAAGTACGGTGTCATACTTTTGTCTCACTCGTGGGATTATATTTTAAGTCTTTCTCGTAGACAATCCAATATTTTTCCAGATAAAAATTGAAGAAACTTTTTTGTGTTTTACTTTATTTTTTATAATATTTTAATGTAGATTTTCACACTACTGTATCTTTTAAGATCTTAATTATAATATAAAATAAAAAAAATAATAATAAATAGGAAACTGTATGTTAACATATTATAAAAAATTAAATCATGATTTTTTATAATGCAACATGCTCAACTTTTATAAAAAAAAATTTCACAAATTTATGTGTCAGGAAAAAATAGTATATAAATCAAATTTATTCTTACAGTTTGTGTCAAATATACAATTGATTAAAAAAAAATAATCCTAACACATTCATAGTACTATTCAAATAAAACTCAGTTTGTAATGTTAGATTTTATTTACACAATTTATGTAGATAAATTTCAATTGTTTTGGCACTGTTCAAATATGCTGAAAATTTAATGTTTGGTAAATATTGTATTAAAATAAATTACATTCTTCATTGTTTAGTCAAAATAGATGTTGAAAAATTGTAAATTTTTTTTTTTTTTTTTTTTTTTTTTTGCTTAATTTATAACTCTGAAATTCAAAAGAAAAAAAAATCTGATTATGCTGTAAATTTGTTACTTGATTAATTTTATTACTTTTAAATATTTTCTCTACCCTTTTTGTACCATTCTGCTAATTCATAGTTTATCTTTATATAATTGTATTTTTATATGACCACTTATGTCAGTTTTACTTATTTGATTTAGAAAATTCATTAATAATACTATTACATAGTAATATAAAAAATAATTCATAGAACACATAGAAAGGTTATTAAGAATCTTAGCCTTCCAGAAAACGCAGTTTAAATATCACTGACCTATTGCATTTAAATTCTATCTATTTAGTCTATCACAATTTAATATTCATCATAATGGCCAAGCTCATCCATGATGTTATCACTCAGTAAATTTTCAGAAAATATTTTTTTAGAGCTATTAGTCAAAAAGTCGAATCAAAATCGTCCTTAAAAACATTTCATATTTAATGTCACAAATGTTTAATTAGTTTATACATGTTTATCAATTTGAATGAATTTATGCTTTTCATAATGCAAGAAAATGTTTTAACATTTTCTGCAATACATTTAATCTGATATTTACCACTGATATGCTTCTGCATATACAGAATTTCATCTGTATCATGACATGCATTATTATATACTGTATCTCAAATAAATAATTTACAACAAAGTTATAACATTACATAATATCTAATGTACTTTTAAAAAAGAAAAAAACTCCTATTTGTATGAATGAAAAACAAAAAATTTGAGAAAATGTTAATTATATTCTGATTTAGAAAAAAGAGTTTTAGCAATATATAATAATAAAAGTATTTTAATTTTAATCTTATGTTTATTACATAGCTCATTTCTGAGCATAAATTGTACATAATTGATAATTTTCATTTTACTTTGAAAAAGGAATTATTCTGTTTTAAATTATATAAAAAAAACTTAATTATACTTTTTACATCAGTACTAAATGAAATTAATAAATAATATTTGTATGCAATGATTTTTAATTATAACGAATGATTTGAAGAAGAAAAAAATTGGTAAAGTTGTCTTTTTTTCCTAGTTTTGAAATGTTTTTAATAATCTATAATTAAAATATTTTAATAAAAATAAATCTATATTTTTGTAGTAATGTTTTAATAGTTTTTATTGTAATCAAATATTCACTTCCCCTAAATAAAGGAACTGCAGAAATGCCAACTATTATGGATTATTGTAATTATGACAGAAAATAATAAAAGATTTGGTTCACTACAGATTACAGGAAAAAAATATACTTATACAGAAATATTTCATCTATTTTTCAATTTTAAGCATAAAAAAATAAACCTCCATTTGTATTAAGCAAAATAGCACTGGTTTTGCAAAAAATAGAAAATTTTAATAATTAAGAAAGTAACATTTAATCTTAATCAATAATGTGCACAAATAAATATATTGTTACTATTACATTTTTCTTTTATTATCAAAAAGAACTGTTAGTGTGTGAGGTCTTTACATAAAAGGTGGGTAAATTTTAATGGAGATAAGCTTTGTATTAGTATATGTAAAACGCTTCATTATAAATTTCCATGAATTTTTATACACACTTAAATATTCATTTTAAAAATGCTGTGCAACTGCTTTTAATGCTGTGAAAATTTTTATATATTATTGATAATTAAATCTAAACTAAATCTAATAAATAATTTTAGCACACTTATTGGCAGTATTAAGTCATGAATGGTCTCAAAATTAAAACTAGTTTAATGAAAACTACAATTTAAAAATTAATTACTGTGCTACTTGATATCATAAATTGCAGTTATGAATGGACATCTCTGTTATTCTGTAAATTTTGTGGTAATGTAGGTGGTCATTCCGATTTTATGGCAATAATGTGTATCTCTACACTCGCACTACTGACTAACATGAAAATTTTCTGAAAAGTTTTAACATCTCTGGAATTGATTACTTTGTTATAGCATTGCTATTTCAGCAAGAAAAATTTAAAATTGGCAAACAAAATTAAAATATTTTAGTCAGATGAACATATAATTGAAATGTTTTGAAAATGTCTTTAAAAAGTTTCATTAAGTTACATTGATTCTATATTATTATGATTATATTTGTAACTTACATATTCTTTGTATTTTTTAAATAATGTTTTTTTTTTTTTTTTTAACTAATTCATGATTTCATTTTTAAAAAAAAATCAAAACTTGTATCTAATCTGTTCTTTTAAATGTAATTTTTTAAATATTGATTTGTTGCAATTTTTTAGAGCTGCTGATTGGAAATTGCATAGTCCTGACTGGACTGACGAATGCGAATTGTTTCAAAAGGGAAAAAATGTTTCATAAAATTGGAAGATAAAACAACTGGTATTATTTATTAATCACTAATAATATTACATTCTGAGTATTATTTGTTATCTTCTTTTAATATGCTTTATGGTTTTTTTTTTTTTTTTTTTTGCTTAGAGAGCTGTTTGCTAAAGCACCAATTGACAAATACCCTGGTATAGCTATTGAATCTGTTATGGATTCTAGTCGATATTTTGTTTTACGAATTGAAGATGATAATGGTTTGTCATTTTTATTTTAATTTATTATATATGGTAAAATTTATAAAATGTTACTAACTATGCATTTTTTGTACTTTCCCATAAATAGCTTAATATTGTATCATGCTTTGAACATATTTTGTTGGAGCAGCATAGCCAAATCTAGCTCTTGTGCCATAAAACTCCAACCAACCAACATCTTGATAAATTTAGCATTACTTGGGTTTGCTTATGGAGATGGGATGTTGTCTTTTAGAGATCTCTGTTCTATATTTATTTTATATGTGAAAAAGACCAGGAAATCTACTAAAACGAGCATCTAACTTCAAATGGAGAAGATAAACCTTGAACTCAAGTCTCTTTCTCCTGGAGAGTTATAAGCCACTTTTTAAGTTTTGGATAATCACTATTCTATAAAAGGTGACGTGAAAATAACTTTTTCTAAAAATGTTTTTAAAAAAAGTCACTTTTATAAATACAAATTTTTTTGTGTGCATTTATTTCTGATTTTATTTTTCTATATATTAATTATTGTCTATAATATCTTTAACTCTATTGTACTTCAAAGGTTACTTATTTCTGTCAGTATCAAATTTGTTGGTTAATTGACAACTTATATTATACTTATATATAGATATGATATTTATGGTATTTTCAAATACCTTACAATGGTATTTTGTACATTTGCTTATAAATGTGGTTGGATTTTTTTTTTTTTAGGGGTGGCGTTAACCAGAGCAGGAAAATTTAAAAATTACTTCCTCAAATTGTAAAATAGCTTATAGAAATATGGTGCATTTTTTTTATTAAAAAGCCTTATGTTCTATCATGTTTAATGCCTGGAACTACTGTTATTTTTGTTTTAGACATGTATGAATTTTTATTTTATAAATAATTTATAACTTGGTAAAAATTTTCGAATCAAAAAATTTAATAAATTAACATTTTGTAAAAGCAAAACACAATGTTCAGGCTAAAGGTATGCTAAAGTAGTGGCGTATAAAAGAGAATCACACACGATTGGTTTGTAAATTCCAATTGCATTAAAAAGCAGTCTTCAAATTTCTTTTTAGATTTAAGAAATACAATGTAAACATCATTAGTGACTTCGTAGATATTCAAAAGATAATTAAGTGATTGTTAATTGTTTAGTAGCATTTTAGGTGTAAAATCAACTGCTGCAAAAACATAGAATTTCAAATTTTCCGAATTTCAAAATTTTTGCCGATACACAACCTAGCTAAAAAAAGTCTAACATGGTTATATCCAAAGATCTGGAAAGCAAAAGCAGTAGGACTTCTGTTCCTCTGTCGTTTTGAATAGGAAGGTCATATTCAAAATTTAGTAACATTTCCATGAAAATGTGGTAGAGTTCTGTCTTGCTGAAAGATGAAATTTGGTGGAATTTATTGAATAGAAACATTTCCCAGCATATCATAATGTGTCCTGTCACTTTCAGTTCTGCTGAATGATTCCATTTTTTTGGTGTGTTAATGACTGCAGCATTTTTATTATTGATCATGGATGTTTATATCATTATAATTCATTACTTTTGGATATCTTAAACATGACATTCTATATTTTATTTGATTGATATTTTGATAATTTGGAATTTCTTAAAAAGGAGTATTTGTTTCTTTTTAAATAGTCAGATTAAGTTTATAGTAAAAATATTCAAAAACAACAAGAAGCAGTCAATTTTTTTTTTTCCCCTTCCCTCCTTCCTCTAACTTTTAACCCTCTTTTTCTCTTTCAAATAATTAATGAGTATTTATTTTCTCCCCCTTTATGAATTTGGGATATAGCAAATTTTGCAATTCTTTTTAGAGGAACTGACATTTAACCATTTTAAATAATTATATTATAATTTTAAAAATTGTCAATTTAGTCATCATACAATTTTGAAATATCCTTTTGATTAATTTTTTAAGCCATTTTTAATGTTGTCTTTTTTTATTTTCAAATTCGTATTTAGTAATGTATATATTTGATTATTCATTGTATTCTTTTATATTACTATAGCTGCAGACCCTAGACACTGCAATTTTATACTATCAGCATTAGTTGTTCATTACATTTAGAAACTGAAGTATTTAATTTGTCAGTTTATTAATATTCGCTGTAATATTTGTTGATATGGTATATTATAATTTACTAGCAAAAATGTTTTAAAAACATTTATAAATTATTTCAAATATGTGACCACATCATGCTTTTGAATATTAATGATAATTGCTTATAAATATTACTAAATGTTAAAAATAAATTAAATAACATTTGAAAAATATATTCATTTATTTATTTTTCTGATTTTAAGGAAGAGCAGCTTTCATTGGTATTGGTTTTGCTGATAGAGGTGATTCTTTTGATTTGAATGTTTCTTTACAGGAGCATTTCAAGTAAGTAGATTTTATTCTGTAGCTTTGATATTTGTTGCTTTTATATATTTAAAAAAAAAATTGATAATGTCTGAAATAAATGCAGATTTTATTTCTTACTTTTATTTTGTTTCTGATAGTATTACATATATTAATATTATATTTGTAGACAATTTTTTTGGAAAAAAGGTTAAACATTTTAACATACTATTTTCATTACTCATATTAATATACAATTATAGCAAAGATTTTTCTAATTTATAAATGACTTGTTTTGAAGTTGATTATGTAAATATATATTTTTACCCATGTATTCTCAACAAAATGCAACTATATTTTAAAAGGATCAATGAGAATACCTTCTACTTAGCTGTGGTTTTAAATTTACTCTTTTGTATATCAGATTATTCTTTTTATATAACCAATTATTAATATATATTTTAAGCAAATAATACTATTTTGAGAAGTATAAATATAAATAATCAACGTTTTATGTTCATGATTTAAGAAACTCAAGTAACACAAACAATTCTGGTTATCTTCAGTAAATAATTATACATATTAATTTAATTATTTCTTTCTTGTAACTTAGTACATTAATACAATACATTTTAAAATTTTTCTATTGAATTGTTGATATATTATAAATCAAGTTGATAAAGTATCTGAATTTAAAAATGAAAGTTTATTTATCAAATTGAATTTTCATCTTGGTGATGTCACTTAAGTAATGGCAATAATTTATCTTATTTACAAAGAATAAAAGTTATGCCGTAGAAATTTATTATATTAGAAAAAAATTTTGTAAAAAGCTTATATGGTTTTGGAAATGCTAGGCATTTGGTTAAAAAACTAATTTTTCAGCCGAACTCTAGACATTGCCAACACAAACATCTAATTCACTTTTGATCATAGTTAAATATATGTAGCAAATCTATTGAAACCTTTAAAAGGATTATGTGATTTCCTTTCTTTTGTTATAACATAAATTTGCCCTCTGGTTCTCCATTTTTATTAAGTAGTAATGCATTTTTAAAAACTGTTGAAATTTTTTTTTTTTTTATTCAATGGTAGAGAAAATTTTTATTATTCCTATCTAAAAAAATTCCAAGTGGATAGTGCAATTGAAATTGTTTAGAATATCACTAAAATATAAAGTTACTGTTTTAAGCTCTATCTGATAGTAACACAATCGTCTATCAAGAATTACGCCTTGCCTATTTGTGTGTGAATTTTTTTAATAGAATATGAAATTATACAAATTAGATATCAAGTAATTTTCATTCACTTTTATATGAACAATTCAAAGAGAAAAATCCATAATTCAAGAAAATTCCTGAATTCATATAACTGGTTCCAATATACACAAAAAAGAAACATAAGAGTCGGTAGTACCTTTTATATGTAATTTTAATATATGGCTTATGTATATTTAAAAATAGTCATATTAAAAAAATTCCAACTCTGCCATATGCACACACATACAAATTCATTAAAATTTTACAGATAAATTGTAAACTTCATCACACCAAGTAGCATTTTATAGTTTTCTATAAAATTATATTCTGTGATTTTGTTGCATTTTATTTTGTTTAAAATGATTTTCAAATTTGCATTCTTTATTGTTGATTCGTTTTTGGATATTTATTTTGTTTTATAAGCAAATTATAAGAATATTTTGTAATTGTATGAATAATTTAAAAGCATTCTTTATTGTTGTTTGATCAATTTTAAACATAAAGTTTTGTAAAAAAATTTTAATGAAAAATTATTACAAAATAAACTTCCTTTAAAATGCATAAAATAATTACTGAAATAAGAAAAAAAATAATTTATCATTCAGTTAAATGGAAACAGTGGGGTTTTTTTTTACAATTATTCTGAAGACTTTCAGAGTTATTTCACCAAGATTGACATACAAGAATTATTGTTACTTGCATTCAGATGATTAAAAATTTTATTGAGGTATTTAAAAAAATATCAAAGAAATTTTAAGGATTTACATCAAAATAGATTATTTTTTATTGAGAGACTGCCCAGATGCATGATAATGGTTTTATTATTATTATTATTATTATAAAAGAATTTTTGAAATTTAGTTGAACAATCATTTAATTGTGTTTAAATTTTGTATAGAAATTTGTGTCACATTTAAAAGACAGCCTGTATTTTTACTAAGCAATTCAAGTATTAGATTTGATTACTTGGCTCCTCTTTCTTTTATTGCTTGTAATATTGTTGTATATGAATTGTGTAAAGATAATTTTAAATTTCTTGTTTCTGTTAAGTAATAAGATAAATTATTTTTCTGTTTTAAATTTATTTATTATTTTTCATTCAATAAATAATTTTTACTTCCAACATTTCTGATATTATTTTTAGCATTGTTGAAATTATATAATTTCTATTGGAAACATTTTTTTTATATCCTAATTTTCTTTTCTTACATTTTAACTTGCAATTCTTAATTATTTATGGCAATGGAGAGAGAAAAAAGAAAATGACAGTAACTAAAATATGCTTGTCATGAAGAAAACAAGAATAATACTTCATTGTTAAAACAATGTAAAAACACAGTGTATACAAAATTGCCCTCTTGGCAAAAAAGTTGCAAAACACAGGGTCTTCTAAATGTTAAATTTGAACTTGGGAGTATATCAGAATTAGTTTAAAAAATTTATGGCAAACTTTTAAACATAGTAATAAACACAATAAGTTTAATAAATCTTGCAATAGAAACAAAGAACTTTTTCCTTTTAAACCTATAAATATTTAGACAATTAACCTACAGTATAATATTTTTTAAACGCTAACAAATGCACAAAGTCAAAACACATTAATTTGATAGATAAAAATATGGTGAAAAAAATTAAGACAAAGTATAATTTATTTAATTCTTGAAACAAATTTATATACCGAATCATTAAATTAAAGTTCACTGTTATTTTTTAACTATTTTATTAAATACTTAAGAATATGAAAGGATTTAAAATTTAAGAAACTGCTATATATATCAACCAGGAAAATGCAATGAAATGTGAAATATTTTCTTCTTAAAAAATTGAAAAAGAATCTTCTCCATAGAATTTTTTTGGACCATATGAAAAAGTAAGATAACCAAAAAACTTATCCGTTCTGAAACCTGTATGAATGCAGTGAATCTGTCAAGTTTGTTGACATTTTTTATTTATATCCAAGTGTAGTTTTTTTGTTTATTCTATTATTATTATTTTGAAAATATTAAACTAAATAATTTATAAATATATTAATAATTCATAAAATTATGAAATCATTTTAACATTTTCTTATACTATTATAGATGGCTTCAGACTAGTGAAGAAATTGAAAAGGGAACCAAATGCATCTGAAAACAAGCCTAATTTGGATCTAGGTTTTAAAGAAGGACAAACAATAACAATAAATATGAATATTGGGTGTAAGTTTTTTTAAAATATTTGTTTATACTTTTTTTTCCTTTTTTAAAAAGATTTTTATGTATGTAAATAATTTAATTATGTAATAATATAACATTCTTTAAATGCTCTTTCAAATATTTGACTTAATATTCATATACTTTTAATATGAAAATTACTTAATAAATGTTTTTTATGTGTATTGCTTTCCACTTATTATAATACATTTTTAATAGATTCATGATTTACAATCATTGTAATAAACATTTTTTCCATACCTAAATTTAGAATAAAAACTGTTAAACATCTAGAAAAATTTTGTTTTTGTTAACCATTGTGATATTTTTTCTTTCTTAAATTATTTACATGAATAAAAATCTTTTAACTATGTAATAATAAAACATTCTTTTAAATGCTGTTTCAAAAAATTTGACTTTATATTCATATACTTTTAATATTATAATTACTTGTTAAATTTAAATGTATTTTTATGTGTATTGCTTTCACAATCACATTTTTATTTAGTACATTTTAATAGAATCCATGATTTACAAATCATTTTCCATACCAAAATTGAGGATAAACCTGTTAAAGGTTTTGAAAATGTTTGTAAGTCGTCATTTATTTTTTCAAATATTAAGTTTAAATTTTTGAAAATACATAAAAATGTTTTTTGTGATTACCAAATTGTGTTTTTTTAAATTTATTAAAATAATAAACCCTACTTTTAAATGCCTGTCAATCTGATCCAGTTCATAATACTACTTATTTTCTGAAGAATCGTTATTAATTTTATTTCTATTTTATCAATTGTTTTAATTCATTTAAATACTTTAAAATAAATAGTTGGTATTTCCATCTAATCTTAAATTTTAGAATTACACTGTTTGGAAAAATCGATTGTGTACAATTTCATTGATTAGATTCATTTATTTAACTTCATTTTTATTTAAAAGTGCACATTACAAAAATATTATTTTACTTCTAAAGAAAAGATTTTTTTAATATAACTACAAATAACTATTATAAAAATATAGACCCAACTCTTGAAATTCCAGAAGTGTTTAATCTATTATAAAAATTCCAGATAATAAATTTAGAATTACAAATGTTTTTCAGAATTATTTTCAAAAATGTTATACATAAACTAAGATATTTAAAATATAATTTTTAATAAGAGATATTATCAAAAATATTATTTATAAAATTAATTCATTTTGAAAAAGTCTAGTTTGAATTGGGCTGTTACAAAAATAATCAAAAACTGATAATAAAATTTTACACAGAACATATGTGTGAAAAGAATTAATTTCAAGTATAGCTTGTATTTGAAAAGAATTTTACAAATTTATACATGCTGTCAAAAAATTAGTAATTCAATGAAATTTTTTTTAAATTAAGAAGAAACCTAATAATAAAACACTAAATCTTTCTATTTTTCAATTTTATATGCTTCATTTTTTTTATTATTCTTGGAGTAGATATAATTTTATTCATATTGCAATATAATTTAAAAATTATTTATCTACTACAAAATATTTACTATGAAAGAAATTCATTAAATGAATAAGTAAACATTAAAAAAAAAAAGGAAAGGAAATAAACATTTATTGAGATAACCTGACCAGTTACTAAATATTATTTTATATATAGTTTTGATAAACTATACATTTAATAAATTTCTTATACATAGTAAATAATATTTTCACTTATAGCAAACAATTTTTGTAGCAAATTTTATTTTACTGGTGTAATAACATATAAAATAAAATTATATCTAACCCATGTAAAAATAGAAAATTTATTTTCATTGTAGTTTTCTTCATAATTTTTAATACATCATTAAATTCATTAATGTTATAATTTTTAATAATATAAACTTTATCACAAAATTCTTTGAAATCCAAATAGCTATACTTGAAATTAATTCTTCGGATATATTATCATCATAGTAATTCTTAATAAAAAACATTCTATTTTATTTGAATTTTTAGATTTAGCCATGCCCTATTTCGGCCTGGTGTGTAATCTTCCAATAAAACAGAATAAAAATTATATTTAATTTCTTCCTCACAAATATCTCCCTACCAACTTCTATTTTCAAGTAAATAAATTTTATGAATACAAAAACAAAAGCATAACACATATTTTAATATTTATGACACCACTGGAATTTAGGAATCTGTTTCATGGTAATTAATCAATTTTTTATTTTTTTACATATAAAATTTTGATTTTGGTATGTATGTATAAAATGATTTCTTTATTGCTATTAAAATAATTATAATTTAATCTCTCATTACATAATAAAGACACCCAGAAGTTTCTTTTTCTTCTTTTTTAAAAACATAATTAATGTGGATATTCAAATCTCAAATCATTCCATAGCATTTTTTTTTTTTTTTTTATTCAACCTTAAATTACAGCTTTTACTTTTTATAATTAGTAATTGATTTTTTTTTTTTTTTTTCAAAGGATGTCTTAATCTTTACCACCTTCCTTTTCAAAGCTTGGTTGCATTAAAATAAATAGCTTAGTAAACCATTTTTATGAATACTTTTTTAGCCAAATAATATTTTTGATAATATTCTATTAAAAATAATAATTCAAATATCATTTTAAATAAATCTTAACTACACTATTTTTCATAGATAGAATTGCATGTTGCATATCTTCAAAAAGTTTTTATAAATACATTATATATATATTATTTTTAACGCTTTTTATGATCAATTCTATATCTTTATTTCCTTTACAGAAATGATGGCCTGGATTAGAGCTGCACTTTTTATTATAATTAATTACTTTGTTGAGTGTATTAAGTAAATGAACTTCAAAATTATAGAATTATTTATTTTTTTTATTTTATTTTTTTTTTCTGAGAGAGATCCTGAAGATGAAGATCGTGGTGAAATACCATATAGTTATTTAAAAAGCATTTGAACAAATGGAAAGTAAAAGAATATCATATGATTCATAAGTGATATGAAATTAGGTTTATTATTTCAATAAATTTAAAAAAAAGAAACACAATTTAGAATTACAAAAAAAAATTAAAGAAACATTTTTAAACTTTTTAGATTTTATGTACTTTCAAAAATCTGTATTTCTTATTTTATGTAAAGAAATGTTAGATTTCTTATTTCTAAGCAAGAAAGATAATCATCTTTATATGATAAAAGTTAGGGTTGTTCATTATAATAGTTTAAAATAACACATAAAAAGGGGATTAAAATTCAAACAAGCTGATTGGTTGAAAAAAAAAATATATAGTTTTAAATGCTGACATGAAAACTAAAGCGAGGAATGATTTTGAAAAGATTTTTACAAATTAATGATTAATGCTATTTATGATAAAAGTACAGAAAACATGAAAAAAGAGTTCATAATTATATCAGAAATTTGAAAACCATTTTGAATAAATAAATTGAAGTTACACCATTCAAAGAGTTGCCAGAACTTGTAAAAGATCATGAATTACCATTTACTGAAATCAAATAAATACTCCCTCATATGAAAACAAATTTGTAGTGTAATTGTATGTTATTTCATTGGGAATGAAGAAAAATACTGTACTTCAAATTGATTTAAAATTTAATTTCTTTCCTTCTTAAAATGTTTAATTTTTGTTATCTTTTCATTCGCTTTAACGTTTAAAAAATGATAGAACAATCAAAACTGAGTTAAAATAAGTATATAACCTTTACTATTATAAAACAGCTTCTTTCATGATAAAGGTAAATTAAATAGGTATCTTTCAAATAAATGTATTTTATTAGCTTATAATAATGTTATTTTTAATTGTGTATATATATTTTACACTAGAAAAATCCAGCAAACCACGCCCTAAAACTAGCTCCGCCCTTTAATGGCACTCCTGGACTTTGCCACCACCACCAGGAGGAGTAAAGTTGCCACCTCCATCTAACAAAAGTTTAAACCAAGCTCCAACTCAGTCTACAAGGAAAAATTCAGATACATCTGCTGTAAAGGATGATTTGCTGCTTGATTTAGGGTCATTGAGTGTGAGTTCAGACACTGTTGAAGTTAAACCTGAATCTGCAACTCAGAATACATTCAATACTGATCTTTGGGGTGGTTTTACTGCGGCTACAGGGTAAGACATTTCTTTTTTTTGATTTTAGTTTTTTTTTTTTCCCCTAATAGTTAGAATTGTTTATAGGTTGTAAAAGTGTTGTTTTGGATATATAATTATGTATTTGGGTATAGGTATATATAGGCACTGAAGAAAAGAGACAAGGAATTTAAAAAAAAGAAATCTTTTGATTTATATCTTCATGAACTTGAATTCTAAATAAAATCTTATTAATTCAGTAAATTACTATGATTTCCTGCCTATAACCCTGCAGTGGCATATAATCAACATTCATAATTTTCGGCTATGAAAACATCCTTATGTGCATATCAGATTGGCATTATTCTTAACATGAAGCAAATTGCTTTTTACCATATAAATAATAAGTTAAAGTGAACTAATTTGCACAGAGAAAAAAATTTAGAATAATTCTTTAGAAATATATGTTCATGAAAAATAATAAATTATTGTAAGAAAAAGAATATTCTTTTTTTTCAAACATTGAATTAAAAAATTTTGATGTAGATATAATGTTTAATAAAATATTAGAAATTAGTCTTTAAATCATAAATAATAAATTTTAGTAGATATATTTTGGTTTTAAAGTCATGTATTTAGATAGAAACAGTAATGGCATTATCATAAATTATTGATAAATTAGGATATAAAAAAATGTTTTAAATTCTTGAAAGAAAGATTGGAATAATTAATATTTTTAAGTGATATCTATTTTGTTTGTGTCGTACATCATTGACCTTATATTCAAATTATATATACAATAATCAGGCCATGATAGGTACTGAACTTCTACAAGGACTTTTATATGTAACTGTCATACATTTGCTTCTCATATGAGAGAAACTCCAAATGGCTACCTGGCTGTCTATTTCATATATTTAATTTTTTTATCTCACAAAAAAAATTCACTATTTTATTTTTTTATTTTGTAAAAATATACATTATATACTAACACTTGTAGCATTGTATTTTCTACAGTGGTGCTTTTCGTATAGTTTTGTTATATTCATATTCATTCTAAATTAATAGAATATGGTTTTAAAGGCAATGCCTTTTCTATTTTATTCTAAATTTCCTCATTAGAAATTGGTTTGAATTTTTAATTTATGCATTTTAATTGTAAATATGTATTTGTTATTAAAAAAGATATGCAAATGTGTCATATTGGTTACTAAATTTCCATTTCATCTGAATTTGCAGTTTCTATAAATTCAGAATCAATGGTGAATTTCAAATTGTCAAATGTTTTGTCCATCTTTCATCTACTCACAAACATGTTTTTTTGATTTATTTCGGTTTTTTATTTTACATTTGACAACCTAAGTTCATTTATTTATCTTTTCATTATTCTGATTTCTAAATTAGGTTGTTCTTCATCCCTATTCAAAACTTTTTATTATTTTAGCAGCTGTTGGGATCACATTTTGTTGATAGTAAATGCTAACTTTTCATTTTTTGGAGCCAAAATAATAAGATCATCATACTTGTTCAGACTCATTTCTTTTCTAACTTTTAAAGGTCTCTTTTTCAGGTTATTTTAGCATGCCTTTAGATAAAATTCATGTTGCATTCATATTATATTGATGACAGAAACATTGGTTAAATTTAACAGAATACTGAACATTTCAGTATGAGATTTTTCTAGCTGTTTCTCTTTTTAATTTTTTAAAGCATTCGATATAATATCTTTTTTGTTGTATTTTATAGAGGTTTTCCTTATTTAAGAAGTTGAAATTAATTTTATATGGCATATTCTAAACTATAAAATTGAGTTTAAAAAAATTACAAAAAGTCAGAAGAAATTCATTTGGAGGATTTTACAAGCAGTTTGAAACTCCTTTTTTACCAAAATTTTCTACGAAGCTTCAATTGTCAATTATTTTTTTCTTAAAGGAATGAACAGATTATGTAAAATTTTAGTGAAGAAATTTAAAGGAAACAGGTGTAAGGGAAGTTAGTCATTTTATGATTGGAGGTGATTTATGATACACATCATACAATAATGTATACACTGAATATAAAATGCTTAAGATAAGAACTGATGACTATGACATTGATATTATCTTTATTTTTGTATATTTTTCTTTTTGTTTATAAAAATTTTATTGGTTAAATATTTTATTTTTTATCATATTTCATGTATGCCATAGTTAATTAGTTTTTTTTTTTTTTAATTCAGCATTTAAAATTTTCAAATAAAAATTTAAAGTGAACTATTTAATAAGTAATTACTTATTATTAATACAGATTAATATATCAAAATAATTATTTATTATTAATAAGTAAATATTTGATATATTTATCTGCATTTTTATCATTATTCATTTAAAAATTATTGGGTAATTAGAAAAATTTGTTTGTAATTTAACTAAAACATAAAATGTATAGATGGTCATGAATGTGATCAAAGAATTCATACTTCTTAATAATTTACACAAGATAAGTTATATTATTATTTATATATTTTTCTATGTATGTAATAAATGCTCATTTCTCTTTGCAGAAATTCAAGCCCAAGCCCTGCAGAAGCTAAAAGTATTAATTCTGAAAATTGGATTAATTTTTTTAATTGTTTGGAAAAGAGAATTGTTGAATGTCAAATAAAATTAGTAGTTATATAAAAATATTGTTCCCAACATATCTAGTATATTAAGTAATGCATTTGTTTTGTTATCTTTACTTTTTATACTAGGAATGCTTCAGAAAGTTTTCTTCTACATATTTTAGAGATATATTTATGGATATATATATTCCTTCAGTCTTGGTGATCAGTAGAATTTAAATATTGTTACTAAATGTTCCTCTATCTTATGTGTATACAGGAAAAAGTTTTTAAAAATAAGTACTTTTGTTAACAACTTCTATTAAATTTGTCTTGAAATGTGCAATTGTTATGTGTTAAAATTTTAAATTTTTTTCTTTTTAATTTTGAGTTTTTAATTATATGTACTATTATATTTATTTAATTGGTGTTTATTTTATATGAGTTAAAACTTTTTTTGTGTGTGTATTTTGTATTCATCTACCTTCTATCATTATCTAAAAAATTTATTCTGCATAGTATAAATATATTCCCAAAATTATTTAATTATGGTAATGATTAATTGATTAAGATCAATAATAGTTCATCCTTAAATGAATACTTGAAATAAGGAAATATTTATCTTAGAAAAGCAGAACCAAATATTTCTGTTTTCATTTGTTTCACTTTTTTTTCTCTCTTTTCTTTAAGTTGCATTAATATCTAGAAAAAAACCTAAAAGGTTTTGTTTGTTTTTTTTTAAGTTATATTGTAAGTCAACTATATGCTCTTTATAAAACTGAATTAATTTTTTAGAAGAGAGTTCTAATAAAAATTGCCTTATTTTACCATGTTACCCTTATTTTACCACTTTAAATTAAGGATAATTTTTAATAAATAATTTACTATTTGAGGGAAGAAATACTATAAACTTCACTATTACTAAGTAAAAAGAGCATATTTTTATTATTTAAGTGGAACAGCAAACTGAATAGAAATGACTTGGAATTTTTCTTAAATTTTTTAATTAAGTTTTCTCTTGAATTCTAAGCTACTTCATAAAACATCATAAGTTCCTTTTTTTTTTTTTTGAAAATTGAATTTTGGTTTTGCTTGAAATCTTAATGTTTTTAATCAATTTATTAAATTTAAATTTGTTTAAATGATAAAATAACATCATTTAAAATATTCTTATTTCTTTGATCTGTTTATAATTTTCTTGTCAAAATAACAGCAATTATTATTATTTTTTTATAGAACTCTATTTGTTACATAGCTTTTATTTTCCGTTTAATAATATTCTAATGTGTATATTGATTTTTGAATTGTTGAAATTAATTGGTGATTAATTAATAAAACATTAACATTTAGTGCTGTGAACTATTTTCACATTTTAGTATTAGTTATGTATTTTTTTTATATTAGTTAATTTTATTTATATTATATTGCTATGCATTGTTTTTATTATTATAATTAAAAACCATTCAATTATAATAAAACTTATAATACAAGAATTCTTAAAATACAAGAATTAAATCATTTTGTTGGAGCTGCATAAATACGGAATAATCTTAAATTATGTCGGCATCATCATATAGTAAATGTTTGTAATATATTATGCCTAATTAATTGAGAGTTAGCCTTTATTATTATTTATTTATTAATTAGGAAGAAAAATAATGTCAGTACATTTTTTTAAATAGTTTCAATAGATTTCTAAAACATGCAAATGAGATTCTTTTTTTAAATCGAGAGTTCTTTTCTGTTATTTTTAATTGTTTGTTAGATTATTTCAAATAGAAATCTTGATTTCTTTTTACAGTTAAAGTTACATAATCCTAATAAAGGTGACAGTATTATTATTTGTTATATATTTATTGATATTTGTAGTTTTTTTTTTTTCAATGTTCCTTGCCTTGGTTATTATTATTATTTTTTTTTTAACAAAATGCTTAGTTTCTTATACCTGTGTTCATAAACAATATATATATTTCATGTAACATAAATATAGATAGACATCTTACAAAATATTATTGTTTAGTGCTGTTTCTGAATTATCAGACTTCTTTTATCCTCTAATTTCATAAAGAAAAAGGATTATTTTTCATAAATAGCTGTAAAAAGTTATTTTGCCTTTATATATGATAGCTTTATACTCTAGATAACCCTATATTTTTAAATCAATAACCTATATATAAAGTAAATCTAATTGTTTTTAAATTATTGGATGATATATAAATTGATAAATAAGTAACTTCCTGTAATTTTATGTGATATGAAAATTCGTTTTTTTTTTCGTCAACTTATTTTAAAAAGGAATGTTACCAATTCTTGGTTTTTGTTCATAGACCTCACTTTTATGTGAAAGATTGATATTCATGAAACTTTTAAGTGCTTGACAATTTCTTTGATCTCATATTGCATTCATGGTTCTACATTGTTATCTTCAAGGCAGAATTTTTTTTTAGATTTATTAAAAAAAATATATTAAAGGATTCTATACCTAAGCAGGCACACACCCAGGATTTTGTCTTAGGTTTAACAAAATAAAGTGTAACTGTTTATAAAAGCTCAATAGGTCATACAAAAGAAATAGAAAAGGTACCTGAAATCCTAATTCCATATATTAATTATTTTATTGATAATTTTTACTTTGAAATAATTTGGGTTCAAATACATTAATAAAAGAGAACATTTAAACTGAGAAGTATTGCATAAAAAAATTTTTTTTTTTTTTTTTTAATTTCTAAAAAAATTATATAAACAAATTATAAAACTAAAATTTAATGTTTTCTCTTTTGTTAGCTCATCGATTTCATTGTTTATATCAACTTCAATATTTTGATGAATATTTAATATAACTAAAGAGTGAAATAAAAAGTGAAATCAAGAGTGACTATAAAATTGACACTGATTCATTGAAGTACTAAATATTTAACCTAAAAAAAAAAAAAAAAAAATGAGTGGGAAGTGATCATAAGTTTGAACACTTGCACAAATTTCACTTATGAGCTTGGGGTGGAAAGCTCCAGCCAAACAGCTACACTCCTGGGTATGCTCCTGTTCTTAATGATGCTAGTGAATTTTTTAAAATGAAAGTGACCAAAAAATTTTTAACTTAATATTTCATAATTTATAAGGCTTATTCATATTGGATCATTTGTTATTTTGTAGTTACAATATTTCAAATATATCAATTACAATTTTTTGAAAATATTTTTTTTTTTTTTTTTTTTACATATATTTACAGTATGATACTTTATTGCTAGACTTGTATGATGGTACTTTATTAATAGACTTGGATTAAATGTTGTAGTTATTGCTAGAAAACAGAGTGAAATATTTTTTTTTAAATCCTGGATTGTAATTACTTTATATATATGTATTATAGGGTACTGACAGTTACTTACATTTATTTTTATGTAATGAAAGAAATGTTTATTTTAATATACATTAAGGTTTGACTTTTATATTTTACTGTGCTTATGTTTTTATTGAGCATTTGTTGTCTCTGAGTATTTATTTTGCATTGTTAATGTATATATAATAGATTAATTTAATGTTACATAAAAATAAATTTTATAATTATTGTGTAATTTTTTTTTTTTTTTTTTTTTTTCCCTTCAGCTTTAGGTTTCGTGCTCCTCTAAAGGGTATTATAAGAACAGTGTTTACTATTTTTTTCCCCCGTGATTTCATTAATATCTGTTTTATTTTATTAGTTTTGAATTAAAAGTATTATCATTCCATTTTCTTAATATTTGTACTTAATTATCTTTTTCTCCACTTTGTTGTGATTTAGAGCACATATTAAACTGAGTGAAATCACTTAGCTGGTTTTGTTTAATCACAGCATTTTTTTTTTATGAGATGTATTAAAAGAAATTCAAAATATCCTTTCTAACTAATGCTTGGTTAATGAAAACAATCAAATATGTGAAGTTTATATTGTTCACGTCAGAGAATGTGCATAACTGATGTAATTTACTGTCATTATAATTAAAGGTTATTTTCATTTGTGTTTTACATGTTTGTTTATTTTTATATATTATAATTTCATTATAATACAATAAATATTTTAATATAGTTTTATTTCCCTCAAAAGTATCAATTTTTATATTCAGAACTGGTGTTTATTTAATTTAATTAAAAGCATAATCTTTGGATAACTATTTTTATGCCAATCTATTATTAATTATTATAGCATGTTACATTTTTATCAAAACATACTAATTTTAATCAAGAAAATGTGATAACTTTTCTAAGAGCTGTTTTTGTCAGAAGGAAAAATTTCCAAAAAGACTTAAATATTGATCCTGTTCTAGAAAGTATTAAAAAAGCGTTGTAAATCGTTTTTTAATAAATGCCCTCAGATTTGAAACGAATTACTCTAAGCAATTGATGCGATAAGTTCACTGAAACGACCAAAAGCAATTCTCACACAGGAATTTGACTCTTTCTCCTAAGACAAACGATGGAGGGTTGATAACGAATAGTTGTTGTGAATCTGAGCTTCATTTTTTAATTCCTATCTCATCCCAGCTACAATGAGCACGCGATTTTTCACACGTGATGCCATTCAACCCTTCTTCTCTTCATCTAACCAGCACAATCAATCTAGTATGAATAAATTTTTGTATTTAAATAGTATTTTAATTATAGCATTTTTAGTTTTTATTACTTTTTGTATCTCATTTAATTTTGATTACATAGTGCATGGTCCCCTAATTGTTTCCTTTATTTTATTTACCTATTACATTTTTTTAATTTTATTTTTCAGATTAATTTTTTTATTATTATTTCTACCTTTTCTAGAGTGCTGGCTCTATTACTTATTTATTTTTGTTTTCATTAGATGTAACTTTAATTATTATCTCTTAACTTCAATAATTATTATATGTAGGTTTAGTGGAACTTTATGCTGCAAATCCAAAAGGAAATGTCTGTTGCCCGTTACCCCGTTATAAATAAGCGGCCTGATGGCCAATTGGCCAGCTTTCTAGCCTTTGGTACCACAGGTTTCAGGTTGGAATCCTGGCGGTGACATGGATGTTTAGTGGTTCGGACTCCTCGCCAAACCGTAGGTATCGGTCTAATTAGCCTAAAATGTGCAAAAAATTACCGTAGAGTGACAAACCAAACCAAATCCCTTGTAAATAAGGAATAGTCACTGAGCTGCAGAAAAAAACTTTCTTGTAACCATAGTAGCCAGAAATCGATTTATTTGACTGAATAAAAGATGCTTTGCGTAAGTACTAGTGGATGAAAGATATAATTTGCTGCTAAGGGGAACATTGCGATGGAATTGTTTTTAAAACATAATATAGACTGCAGTAGGACCTCTTAAAAACACACAAACTCCATGCTATACAATGCGAAAGGAGTTCCTACACTTCCTTTACCTCCTTTAAACGGTTAAAATTCAATTTAGATAAATTATTTGTTAATTTTCCAAATTTTTTTATGTAGCTTTTAAATATATAATTTTAATATATTGTTTGAAGTATATAATTTTCTGATTAAACAGAAATTTTGTTTGTAATTAAAAAAAATTAAATTTTTAACCGTTTTAAGAAGACCACACAATTTTCTCTACAACAATTAAGCTGTTGTAAATAAATGTCAAAGTAACTTATATTAAATTTTATATTTTCATGTTTTATTTATTATTCAAACCAATTTCGCATAAACAATGGTTTTAAATTTTAATAATACAAAAATCAGATATTCAACTATATGAAAAATCGAATTTAACATAAATATAAAAATAAAAGCCATAGATCGCAATTCTTGTCATTATTTTAATATTCTAAAAGCTGAATTTATTAGTCACATGAACAATTAAATTGAATCGAGACATTTTTTTTTTATAATAAATCAAATTTTTACCATAGCTATTGATTAAAAAATGTGAAATCTATCAGACAAATTTCTCTTAAACACTTGAACGAAACATTTTTAATCCCAAGAAATTAGTTTAAAAAACAATATTAATCATTTCACAATCCACATTTGCGTGTCTAATTTTGAGAAACTCCCACCAAGCAGCCAGCTTTATACTATAAGAGAGTAATTTAAAAAAATTAATTTCCAAACACAGAACCCACTATTATTTAAAAATTAACAGATTTCATTAATCATAAAATTGTATCTCTTGTAACGTCTCGGCCTATACTAGACCTATAACGGCTTCAAGAAGAGGACCACTTTCAGGATCATGGAAACACTTTGATTTTTATTTACAAGCACTATATACACTCATGTCCATAAATTAAGGATAATGAAGTTCTGGCAAAGAAAGAGACAGAAGCAAAACAAATTTGACTTATTTGTAAAGTCTATTTATTAAACAAAAGGTAAAGAGCAAAAAAAAAGATGCTATATGTTTGACATAATTAATAAAAATTGCGATTTTTACTCCTGGAGCAAATTTCAAAAAGAACCTATTTACAAAAAACAGTATAACATGGTTAGTATGATGGTTAATATGGAGTATGTCTTCCGGACGATGAAATACAGGCCTTATAACGCCTAGGCATGCTGAGTATCAAATTATCAATCTGATCTTGGGGAATATTACACCACTCATCAAGCAATACCCTTCGAAGTTTCCGGTTGACAGGTGGGAGGGGGTTGACGGGCTGCAATTCGTCGGCCAAGCATATCCCACACATGCTCTATTGGATTCAAGTCCGGTGAGTATGCTGGCCAATCCATACGGGTGATATCCTCCAATTGAAGGCATTCGCCTACAATGTTTGCATGGTGAGGACGGGCATTGTCATCCATAAATAGAAATTCAGCACCCATGGCGCTCCGAAACAAACGTACATGCTGTTCCAGAATGACAACCCGATAGATGTGGTCTGGGGGAACATGCAGGTCAGTTCTGAACCAAGAATAATTCCTCCCCAAACGAGCCATCCTGCACCACCATAACGGTGTCGTTCAATGGTGTTCTCTTGGTGGTAATGGGTACCTGGCGCTCTCCATATGAAAGTCCGGCGAGAATCAGACTGCAAACTAAACCTGGACTCGTCGGAAAACATCACACCAGACCACTGTTGCGGTGTCCACAATGCATGCGCTCTACTCCAGGTTAATCGCAGGCGACAGTGAGTTGCGGTAAGTGGAACACATCTGACAGGCCTACGAGCATATAGACCAATGTGCCCTAAGCGTCTGTACACGGTCTGCCTTGAAACTGTCGTACCGGTAGCTGAAGAGAGCTGACGAGACAGGTTTGATGCTGTGCTCCGCCTGTTTCTTTTGGCAGTAACTGCTAAATACCGGTCCTCATTCGGCGTTGTAACTCGGGGGCGACCTTTGCTGCAACATGTACTCACATTACCATTATCTTGGAATCGTTGCCAAAGCCTGGAGATGATGACACTCTGGGCGATTCCAAGTTCCTCGGATACTTCCAGCTGGTTACGTCCACATTCCAGTCGTCCGATAATTCTACCGCTTAAAAATCATCCAAATGCTTCCTTTGTGCCATAACTATGCGGTTATTGCACTGAAAGGCTTTTAAAGCGCTTGTGAACAATTTTACTTCTTTGCCACCATTCCTTATATACCTCTCTCTTACACTCTCGTCATTGTGACGTACTATCCGCGCCATCTGGTGGTTTCCTGTAATTTGCATATTCTTCTTCAAGGTGTGTGTGAAAATTCTACAGGTGAAATTTTTATTTTAGAGTTCAATTTCTGTGTGATTCTGAATTATCCTTAATTTATGGACATGAGTGTATATATACTGTTTTTTTTTTTTTTTTACCTCTCCTCACGTCAAGCATTTTCTCTAAATTTTGTTACTTATGTTTTTTATATCCAAACTTTTAATTTCCTTTTAAGTCGAGCAGATGATCGCTTCGCGATCAGTTACTCTTTCAACCTATCCAACTTAGTAGGTGGCTTAAACAAAGTATTTTGGTTGCGGAACAGCCACACACTTTTATCTTGATGTTGGAGAAGCGTTGTTTTAAGTCAATGCCCATTGAAATATGCCTCACATTTTATGTATATAAATATATATTTAATTAAAATAAAAGAGATAAGTAATTCAAATAAAAAAAAGAATTGAGAATTAAAAAAATATTTAAATGAAATGAGAAAAAAACTAAAAATAGAAGGAGGCCCACCCATCAGGTGAGGCTTGCAGTAATTGGCACTTCAGGAGAAGGAATGAGAAGAAAACAGCGTAGTGCAATTTTAGAACAGTATGCAGTCTTTTCTATTTTTAAACAAAGAAATATCATGCGTAGAAAGAAATTCTAAAACCGAATTGCGAGTGTGAGGAAGATTATTGTAGGAATTTTAAGTATAAATTGGCGAATATTTGGGAGGTTAAGCGATTGTCTAATATCTGATTCTTGAAGTACCAAAGGGAGTTGGTAATCATCCGAAGAATAATTGTTTTCAAGTCTTCGAATGATTTCTATGTTACCCTTTTGCTGCGGAGCTCCAAACTGGACCTGCATAATCAATCACGGGACACATATAATAAGTTTAACTAAGCAGTTTGTTATGTAGTGACAGGCTAGAATTTCTACAAATTAGAGGATAAAAGATGTATATAGCTTTATTAAATTTATTTCGGAGGTTTTTTAATATGCTAAGAGTAAGTGAGAGTTTTATCAAGAGTAATGCCTAGATATTTAACTCCTTTGGACCAAAAGAGATGGTTGTATTATAAATAGTCATAGTTGGGTAAATAAATATCCTCTTGTGAGTGAAAAAAAAAAAAAAAAAAAAAAAAACGCCTAAGTTTTGTCAGCATTAAGATTAATTTTCCAGCGGAAAAAAATTACACTGGGCAAGGTCGATGGTTTTTTTTCCAAGATATAATACCCTATTGGAAATAATCCTTAGTATCGAACTCACGGATTCTGCGTGAGACGAGTGTTTAACCATTCGACCACATTGCCCCGTCACTGCAAGCGCCAATACAATCTTTGCCATCACTCTTCCAGAAAAAGGGGCTGTTCCCCTCCCCCTTAGAAAAATACACACAGAGGTTCCTTCCCCCCTTCCCCTTCCCGCTTGTTAAACGACCGAAGCAAAAATAATAAACTAGCACACAAGAGTACTACATGGGACGCATGTAATAAGTTTAAATAAGCAGTTTGTTATGTAGCGACAAGTTAGAATTTTTACAAATAAGGGATAAAAGATGCGGATAGCTTTATTAAATTTATTTCGGAGGCTGAATATGAATTACACTTGTTTTGCTCGTCTTTATGAATAATGCAAAGCAATAAAATTAACGTTTTCTAGATAAAATAAAATTAAATTAAGGTCTCTTTGATAGAGTAAAAATCCAGAAAATAATTAATTTTTAAAAAAAAGAAGATAATAATATTCGAAATTCGATTATTTTCATATTCGAAAGAATTATTAATTAGTATTTTTTATTATTGATTTTTTTTTTTTGATATAACTTTACAGATCATGTCAATAAAATACCTTCAGTTAAATTTTTCAAAAAAAAAAAAAATAATAATTAATAAGCTTTTTTTAAAAAAAAAAATGCAATTTTATAGTTTTACATTCCCCTTTTCATTCCCCTTCCATACATTGTGTTTGCATTCTACATAATTTTGTATTCCCGTAACCCATTTTATATTTTTATTTTATATTCCTTACTCTGTTCCGAACTTTTTATTCATCTTTGACAACTGACAAATAAATCCTTGAGTTATCAGGAATTTTTTTTTTTTTTTTCAACTTGCCATTAAATTTCTTCACTTATAGGATTTTTTCACTTTTTAATTCAGATATCTATCCTATTATTCTACTTTTATCCGAGTAAAATACTTTATATTTCTTTTATTTCATTAAAGTTTTTACTTCAGCTTTGACTTTTATAATTAGTAAATATTGATGCAATGGAGATGCTGGAATTGATTTTCCTGGCTTACTTCAATGGACTGCTATTTCCTTTGTCCTATATTAAAAAAGTATTATAAGTAATTAAAAGATTAAGTTAAAAGTATTATTAAAGGAATATAAAGCTCTGCTTCTAATGATGCATAATTGTAATATAAATGAATGATGAAGGGTTCTTTTTTTGCTGTGATTGATTCTAAAGTCGGTAATGCTTGAAAATTTTTTAAATGATCATAGAACGTTTAAAGCTCCATAGATGGCGTCCATTCAAAAACCAAGGTGTAGTTAATAGTCAACCCCATAGCAACAGGTACAAGAGAAAAAAATCGATATATCCCGGGTTTCAGAAATCAATACACCCCGATAAACATGCCAACATAGCAAAAGGTACAAGATAAACATGGCAAAAAAAAAAAATCGATATATCCCGGGTTTCAGAAATCAATACACCCCGAGAAACATGCCAACCGAAAAGTCGAATCTCTTCCCCACCAAACTAATCAATACATGAGTTGATTAGATTCGTTGACGACAGAGAAGCCCTCAAATATATACAGATTAACAAAATCTATAGGTGGTGTTGAGCACTCAAAACTGAAAACAAAGGAGTATCAGATCTCAACAAATAAATCGTGTCCGCCAAAAAAATCGATGTTTAACTTCTCTCACCAAGCAGGTCAATACACAGTTCTATTTGTATTTAAAAATATTTCATAATAATATTCGAAATTCGATTATTTTTCATTTTCGAAAAGAATTATTAATTTTCTTCGTGAGAATAATCATCAAAATTATTTTCAAAATTCTGAACTAAATGAAAAATAAAACTGATGAATTACACTTGTTTGCTCATCTTTATGAATAATGCAAAGCAATAAAAATAACATGTTTTCAATACTAGAGTAAAAATCCCCAAAAAAATCAATTTTTAAAAAATGTTCAATAATAATATTCGAAATTCAATTATTTTCATATTCGAAAGAATTATTAATTTTCTTCCTGAGAATAATCCTCAAAATTACAACATTTTCAAAATTCTGAACTAAATGAAAAATAAAATTACACTTGTTTGCTCATCTTTGATGGATGAAGTGGTATATGGGGATGTGAAGCAACAAGGACTATAATCCCCTAATCACTATATACATGAACAGTTAGTTTTTTCTTTTATTTTTAATATGTCACTCTCCACGATCGTGTTAGACCGGGACCTACGGTTTAAAATGGATTCCGAACCACTACAAACATCCATGGCACCGCCGGGACTCGAACCAGAAACCTGTGGTACCGAGCGCTAGAGCGCTAGCCACTCGTCCATTCAGGCCCCTTTGTTCATCTTTATGAATAATGCAAAACAATAAAAATAACATGTTTTCAATATTAGAGTAAAAATCCCCCAAAAAATCAATTTTTTAAAAAAAATTTTCAATAATAATATTTCAAATTCAATTATTTTTCATATTCGAAAGAATTATTAATTTTCTTCCTGAGAATAATCATCAAAATTTTCAAAATTCTGAACTCAATGAAAAAATAAAACTGACGAATTACACTTATTTTGCTCGTCTCTATGAATAATTCAAAGCAATAAAAATAACATGTTTTTAGTACTAGATTGAAAATCAAAAAAAATAATCAATTTTTAAAAAATTTTCGTTAATAATATTCGAAATTCGATTATTTTTCATATTCGAAAGAATTATTAATTTTCTGCCTAAAAATAATCCTCAAAATTTTTGAAATTCTGAACTAAACCAAAAAAATAAACTTTTTTTTTCTCCACCCCTTCCAGTTAAGAAAGGTGAAATCGGAACATAGGTGGACCTGACGTAAACCGCGAACAGCCAACGACGGCTATTGATAAGCGTGCAATGCCTAACGGAAGGTTTTTTTAGGTTTAACTGCCTCTTATTTATGCGTTATATAGGTTTGGTTTGTCGCTCTACAGGTCATTTTATGCCCACTTTAGGCTAATTAGACAGCGACTTACAGTTTAACGTGGATTCCGAACCACTAACAAACATCTATGCCACCGCCAGGATTCGAACCTGAAGCCTGTGGTAGCAAAGGCCAGAGCGCTAGCAAATTGGAAACCAGGACGCGCGAGAAAAACGCGGAAAACCAGCCATATATGATGCTTCACAATCTATGTGACAACAGTCATCTAGTCTCTTTGCTAATGAAATCTAGCACTAAACAACGCCGTCACCGAATTCGAACTTCAGCCCTCCAGCAAGGTAGCTCTGCACGTTGCCAATAGACCATGAATCGACTAAAGAACGACATTTGACTAATTACTTATATTTTTCTCGGCTTGACGAATGCTGCAAAGCACAAAAAATGATAATATATATTCATTACTAGATTAAAAATATATAAAAAAATAATAGATTAAAAAATGTTTGAATATTAATATTAATATTCGAAATTAAAATGATATTGTTGTTCGAAAAAGATTATTAATAATCTATCTTAGAATAATGTATATAATTGCAAAAAATTTCCAAATTCGGAACATATTGAAAAGAAAAGTAATGAATTACATTTATTTTACCCAGCTTGATGACTAATGCAAAACAATAAAAATAAAAACATGCTTTTATTGCTACAGTAAAAATCAAAAAACAAAAATATTAAAGATGCTCTAGGCTATTCTACTTATGAGGCCCTTTCACCTCCCATTTTTAAGTTTGTAAATTACTTATTATGTTTGTTTATTATTCATATATGTAGAATTTCTTCTTATTTTTGATTCAGTGTTTTAGTGTTTATTGTTTTTAGAATAGTGTAATTCTAATTTTGTTAACAATTTGAATGTAGGCCCCTCTTGGTCTTGAGGCCCTAGGCTGAAGCCTAGTTAGCCTATAGGAAAATCCGGCCCAGCTCAATCCTAAATCTCACCAGCGGCGCACGATACCACTGAGCCATGAGTCGGGCAGTCTATACCATTTTCATTTAAAAAAATTCCTGCTAATACCAAATTTTTAAAAATTTATGTAAACACCGATTTTCAAGAAGCCGAATATAAACCCCTTAGAATAGTAGAAATATAACTGATATATAAGCTTTGGTAAGCCTAGGTAATTCAAATTTAACACTTCTTTCAAATTAGCAATTCAAAAAAAAAATAAATAAATAATAAAAATAAAAACAATGAAAAAAATTAACAAATCAAGAATAACAACTCTTTGAAACTGATAGAGAAGTCAAGAACAACTGATGTATTTTATTTAATTTCTTTTCTCTAAAATAATTCAAGTCGTTGTAATTAAATTGCATCTCAATACTGAATACGTCCAACTCATGGTCCAGTGGTAACATACAAGTAGGCTCAGTTTCGAATCCTCTGGTGGCGACAGGGCCAGTCACTACTTTCAAAATCACGTAGAGACTCGTTAGATTGTGATATAGTTCCACATCGACAGTCTACTAGTTTTCTTCCATACGACACGCAAATGAAGATCATTTATCCCTTGAAGTCCTACTTTCATTCAAGTGGAAAACGGGACCCACCGATATACAATAATAAGAAAAAAAAGTGCTCAAATGTAAAATAATAAATAACTAAATTTTAAAGCCTCCATCATTTTCATTATTAATTTAATCATGTCATTTCATTAAATTTCACCCATTTAAGACTGACGTTTCGAAAAGCAACATTACATAAATTGTATATATATATATATATATATATATACTGAGGTGCCAAAAGTCATGAGATATCTTCTAGTATTGTGTGGGATCTCCTTTTGCCGGCGAAATGTACTATAATCGCTATTATATTGACTCAACGAGTCGTTGGAGCCTGAAGACATATTGCATCCTCCTGCATCTACAACTGTCCATAAATTGAAAAGTTTTTGCCAGAGCAGGATTTTTTCCTAGGATACATATTTGGTGATCTAGGTGGCCACATCACTGGTTGTATTTGTCTAGAACAGTGGTCTTCAAATTTTGTCAATTTAAGGAACCGTAATAAGTATAAAAGGGCCTGAATGACCGAGTGACTAGTGCTCTGGCACGCGGTGCCACAGCTTTCGGGTTCGAGTCCCGGTGGTGCCATGAATGTTTGTAGGGGGTTCGAATCCACTTTAAACTGTAGATCCCAATCTGTTTAGCCTAACGTGTACATAACATAACCGTAGAGCGACAAACCAAATCAAACCAAATACATATAAAGAAAAACATTTTAATTTTCTTTTATTTTATTACAATAAAAGTTTAGAGAATATTACAAAATGAAGTTTACATGTACAAATGAAATTTTAATTTTTAATGATTGCGATGAGCTTGTTTGTTTTGCGTAAAACCTTAAAGTCGGGTCCTATTGTCTTTATTCGCAAACGCATTTCATGTTCAGCATCCATTTTATTTCTGCATTCTGTTTTTTTGTCGACAAATGTTGAAAACTACTTTTCGTACAAATATGATGTAACGAATATGCATTAATTCTTTTATAGCTTTTGCAGAAATTTGAGATATTCTGTGTAAATTTTTAATTAAAAATCGATAAGATCTTCTCATTCGTAGCATGCTGTCGTAACTCTTTCTATTGATAGATAAACCAGTTTTTCCTGTTCTTTCAGTAATAAATTTTGAAATGGATTTTTAATCCAGTCCAAAAGTAAACCCTGATAGTGGTTTTTAATTGTAGAATATACTCCTGAATTATGTCTTTAGCATCTTTATTGATATTTATTCCATTTTCAATTTGAAAATAAATTAATTTTTTTAAAACATTGCGTATTATTATTTTTCCACATAAGAATCCCACAAATATAATTCTAAAATTAGAGTATTGATTTTATCGTTCAGTTTGATAACATTAACTTTAATGCCTTGCAGAGATTTATTAATTTCATGTAAAGTTGTAAATATATCTGCCAAAATGCCAGTAGTTGCAAGCATATTTCATCATTTAAATTTTGAGTATATTTATGTTTACGACCATTAAAAAAAGTCCTAATTTCATCTTTTAATTCGAAATATCGATTTAAGATTTTACCACACGATAACCATCGCATTTCCGTATATAACAACAAGGTTTTATGTGTGCTACATAGTTTTTCGGGGGCTGATGGCCGAGTGACTAGATCTCTGACTTTCGGTGCCACAGGTTTCGGATTCGAGTCCCAGCGATGTCATGGATGTTTGTAGTGGTTCGAATCCACTTTAAACTGTAGATTCCAGACTAATATGACAGTTTGGCGTAGGGCTGACGACCCTATCCCGTAAAAAAAAAAAAAAAAAGGTCTCCTGTCTCAAAATCTGCTAGTAGGCAGACAGCCTTGGTCCACCATGGGGCTGTTGCGCCAATGAAGAAGATAGTTCTTCGCTAAACTAAATAGTCTAGAATTTAATTTTTTTTTTTTTTATAAAATTAATTGTCTGTACCACTTCATCCTAACGTCCTGATGGCCAATTAGCTAGCGCTCTGGCCGTTGGTACCAAGGCTTCAGGTTCGAATCCTGGTGGTGGCAGGGATGTTTGTTGGTGGTTCGAATCCATGTTAAACTGTACTTGCCGGTCTATTTTACCTAAAATGTGCACAAGATGACCGTAGAGCGATAAACCAATTCGCAATTCTTACCACTTCATCCAAAATGTTTTTTAATGTTTCTGGCATTCTTTTTACTAACTGATGACGATGAAGTCAACAATGGGAATGTTCAATATGTGGAGCTTTTTATAATAATTCGTGACATAACTCCTTTTTCTCGTCCTAATAAATATTTTGTACCATCAATGTAATGTGAACATAAATCCCAGCGTAGTTCATGTTCTTGCATGAATGAGCTAATAAGTTTAAAAATTTCTTCTCCAGTAGTTCTCCTTACAAGTGGTTTACAAAAAAAAAAAAAGGGCATATCTTCTTAGATTGAAGAAAAATAGTAATAAACTAATACAATTAAAAAAGCTAAGCCAGTAACATGTGTAGATTCATATAATTGCAAAGTAAACCGATGAAAAGAAAATTTTAATCGTTTAATTTCAAAAATTTAAAGTTCATGTTCAGAGAAGTCTTCTATTTCTTTTATTCACTTTGCCACTGTAGTATCAGAAAGTGGTATGCTATTAATGCCTTTAATGAAATCATCTCCAATTTTGCAAGAAATTAATTCCTTTAGACAAGGTTTTATTAATTTTCCAGCAATAGTATATGCTTCGCCCTAACTAGAAACTTGTTAACTAATTCGAAAATTCAATAACTGCATGATGCACTCTAATTAGAAATTCGATAACTACATTCGAAAATTCAATAACTGCACTGTCCTCATGAATGGGTCTGTCCCACATTAATTGCTGCTATTTGATGCAAGTTTGATTGTCTTTTAACACAGACTACTCTACTACAAGTCGCTGGTCTCGGTCAGACGCGTTCGGCCACTGCGTAATCCAAGATAGAAGGTAATGCCTAAAATTATATATTCTGTTCATGATATTGTGGGTTGAGGAATGTTGAATTCCCTACCAATTTCCGAAATGGGATGTCCCATGCGTCTAGCTCTTACCTGCATTCTGCGTTCAAAATTGGTTTAATTACCATCTTGCGGTCACAATCACGCCAAAAATCTTTACGTGAATTTTTCTTCTTCATTGACGCAACAGTCCCATGTTGGGCCAAGGCCATCTGGCTACTGGCAGATTTCGAGGCAGGAGATGTTTCTTTTTAAGGGGTAGGGTATCAGCCTTACCCACAAGGCTCTACACTCATTTTAGACCGGGACTTACGGTTTAAAATAAATTCCGAACCACTACAAACATCCATGGAACAACCGGGACATGAACAAGAAACCTGAGGAACCGAACACCAGCACGTTAGTCACTCAGTCATCAGGCCTGTTTTACATGAAACACTTGAGTACAAATAAAAGCTCTAATAGTGCACAGTCCATTTATGCATTTCTTAGGCAATGTATATTCAAGGCTGTATATTCGCATATTGCTATCCCATGTCTTTTGGTACTTCAGTATATATATATATAAATGGAGAACTAGAAACACGATCACGTCATCATCATTGGCACAACAGCCCCATGGTGGGCCAATGCCTTCTGCCTATAGGAAGATTTCGAGATAAATGTTTTTATTTTTTACGGGGAAGTGTTGTCAGCCCTACGCCCAACGCTCTTGCAATCATAGTAGACCGGGACCTATGATTTAAAGTGGATTCCGAACTACTAAAACACCCATGTTACAGACGGGACTCGAACCCGAAACTTGTGGCATCGAGCTCCAGAGCGGTAATCACTCGGCACACGGTCATGTTGCACAACAATCACGCACGGTCAATCCCCAACAGTATTTGCTACACACAAATTGTATGAGAAAACATCCTAGAATTCGTAATGCAAAAGCCCGAAATGCTTCACATTCAGATCTATCAAAAAAATTATTCGCATATATATATATATATTCAAATCTTTTTTGCTGTTGGGCACAGAGGAAACTTCCTTGATTACAAAAAATGCATACAGATATTACACATATTTGAGCATGCATGATAATTTCTTATAATGATGAATAGTCTTTTTTTAACAACATTTGCCTTTGAGTTATTCTCATAGATGCCAGTACCAGTCGAAAAATTTTATAAAAACTATATTTTTATTCTACTAAATTATAACAACTTGTTAAAAGTGTAACGTGTTTTACAAAACAAGCTTTAAAAAGTTACATGTATCGGAAAAGTAATCGTATATATACATATTTTTTTCACTTAGACATTTACGTCTTGGATGCCTTAAGGCAAGCATTGCACAGACGTTACTCACTTTTGCATTACCCAGGGGGCGCGTGTAACTTGAAGATAAGCCACGGACGCAGAGTAACAATGCCCCCGCAACGCTCTACGATCACATTAGACCGGGACCTACGATTTAAAATGGATTCCGAACCACTACAAATATCCATGGCACCGCCGGGACTCGAACCCGAAACCTGTGGTACCGAGTGCCAGAGCACTAGCCACTCGGCCATTCCCCCAATTAACACGCCATTTCCTTCGAACCTCTCTAATCCCATTCGCCTCGATTTAATTCGTTTTAATGCACAAGATTAAATTAGAATTGGCCCCTATATATATATATATATTGAAATCTTTTACTGCGTGACATTCCTTGTTTACAAAAAATATATACTGGGCATACGTATAATATGCATATAAGTATAGATAAAATATACATATATTTGATCTCGCATGATAATTTCATATAACAATTAGTCTTTTTTTTTTTAAGCAACTTTTGCCTTTGGATTATTTTCATAGATGCCGGTACCAGACGAAAAATTTTATAAAACTATATTTTTATTCTACCAAACTATAACAACTTGTAGAAAATATAATATGCTTTTACAAAATATAGCTTTTAAAAATTTCATGTATCGGAAAAACAATAACTTCAAAATAAATATTTAATTAAAAATGAAAATAATTAATAATTACAATTAATTTATTGCGCTTAAATATAAATTTTTTTTTTTTTTCCATTTTCCTTTTTATTCCCTTCCTTAGAAGTGCAAAAAAAAAAAATATATTCGTGTCTTTCAAGAGAAAAAAGGTTTTTTTTTTCTTAATGCGTTAGCTAATACATTATTATATAATACATGATACGTGAAACGATGACTCCAAGTGAAAGGAGTCTCCATCAAATGCTAAATGATAAAAAATGGCACTGCAAAAAGGATAATTTCCTACAATTATAGCAACCCGCAATAAATCTTTTTATCTTTTGATTTCATCAAGAGGCAATCAATAATGATGCAATAGTTCATGGAAATGGAGCCCGCCCACTGCGGCATTTCCCTGAATCGCAGTTGTGAGAAAAGGCTGAATTCCAAATTCTCACGACCCCCTACGCAATTTAAATTTAGAACGCTCGGATTCGCTGTGATAGAACTACTGGAATGTATCGATTTTTCCTCCTTTTGAAAACTGTTTTAATAAGCGAAAAACGAGCCATTTTACACTTTTTGATGCAGGTATCGGAATTGTGAGAGGGATAAGGCGAATTAGGAACATGAAAAAAATTAAATTAAAATAAGTTTGTTTGTTTTTTAATATGTGACGTTTAGTACTTAAATAAGCTAGTTTAATTTTTATAACTCAGCTATTTTTTATATTATAATAGTTTTTTTTTAATTAATTTTAATTTTATGATCATTTTAAGTTAAAATTCATATTCCATTTAGTTTGTAGTAACCCAAAGCTAGGTGGACTCGCTTATTTTTTTGCTGGCTTATTTTTCTAAGGAAAAAAAAAAAAAAATCTGAAGTCATTTTAAAAAGTGTTTTTTTCCTTCACCCTATTGGGCAGCCTGATGGCCAATTAGCTAGCGCTCTGTCCGTTGGTTCCAGGTTCGAATCTTGGCGGTGGCATGAATATTTGTTAATGGTTCGGAATCCACGTTAAGCTGTAGGGTCCCGGTCTGTTTCGCCCTCGTGTGCCAAGATGACTGTAGAGCGGCAAACCAATCTTTCCCCCTATTGGTGGTTTTTGTGTTCTATTCCCATATATCAAAATTCCCATATTCATAAGGTAGATTCTGTTTCTTGCACTTTTCTTGAAGACAACATCACGCCTTGCTGCATTCTCTTTTGTAGAACAACATCCATAAGTGATTAAAGAAGCCTCGTGTTTCAAGTAGTGTAGTTTATGAACTAAAGCAAACTTTTCAGAACAAACAAACAATTTTCTCAAAATTGCGATATTTTTCTCCTTTGTAATTGAAAAATGAAAATCACTCAATCAATAATTGAAAATGAAATACCTTAAAGTTTTCAAAGGAATTTCATTGATTATCGAAGAGGAAAATAAATTAACCTGGCTTGGATAAATGTCTACACCTGAGAGAGGTCCAGCGTAGATTTCTTCCAAAGCAACAGATATGTTTTACAATCTATTATTATCCAATAGTTATGAATCATACTGATTAAAATAAAAGGCGAATTTGTTAAATCACTGAAAAAAATAAAATTTATTCTATAATACGTTAAATTTAAAAAAATATATATGATTTCTAGAAAAATAAAAATAAAAAAATAGTAAACGTTTCAACTAGAACGTTAATTGTACTATTTTTGATGAAAATATTTTTAAAAATGATGAGAAGAGAACATGTGTGCTTAAAAATTGCCTAGGTATCATAAGTTATCATTTATTATTTACAAACACTCCGTAACAGCAATAAATAAACTAATAATTAAAATATACAACAAAACATATTATAAATAAAAAACCGGACTAAAATTTTCAACTTCAGTCATCATTAAATAATTTCCAGACTCATAGTCCAGTGGCAATGTGCGCAGCTAGGGTGCAAAGAGGGCTGATGTTTGAATCCACTGGCAATATTGTTGCAGTCACTGCATTCAGAAACGATGAGTCTCAATGGCAATTGTGACAAAATGTGTAAATCAACTCGCATGAGGGTGAAGTGGATCCATCTCCTCATGGTGCTCCTCGGGCAACAACGAGTCACCACGACAACTATGATATCTACATTAACTCAGAAGAACTTCCGTGTGCAAGTTTGGTCTTATACCATGGTTGTCGGTGACCAGGAGAATATGAACACCACTTCAATTCCAATGGCTCCAGGCGAAGTGGATGTTCAATTCTAACTCCCGTGGCTGTGTCTAAACACAGAAAATCCCTTTCATTCGGATGGCAGCCTCATCGGCAGTCAGGCTTGCCTAGTTGAATTTTTCTGGGCTTTGAATATGAATTGAAAGGTTGGAAGGAATTTGAAAGGTTGAATTTTCTGAGAAGAATTTTGTTTTTTTCAGAATGAGGAATAAACACCCCTAAAAGTCCTCACAAAAAGTCAATGTTTCCTCTTCATCACCTACAGGTGAGACGATCGTGGTATACTTAAGTGGAATACGAGGCCTATAAATGTACAGCAAAAAAAAGTGCAGTTCGAAGATAATAAATTTTTGGGTTTTACAGGTAGAAATTATAAAAGAAATTATTCCCCGTGGCATGGATTTTAGTAACACGATTGCACTACGACAAGATTTAAGAATTGCGAAATATTCCTAATGATAATGTCAAGGTAATGCCAGGTAGTCCGCCTTCTATCCTTGCGAAAGTCAATTTATATCAAATGAAAAAAAAAGGACTCCAGGGTCTTGATTTTGAAATTTTATCACATTACCCTACACTACCTGGAAGGGGACTACCACTTGTTTTTCACAATGAAAAATTTTCTTAAATAAAAAAAAAAATTCGAAATTTTCATGATCCTCAGAGGGCAGTGGTAGATTTTCTGTCTTCAAAGGATAAGATCTTTTATATATCTGACACAAAAGACCTTGTTAACAGATAGAGGAAGGTCATAAAAAACAGTGGTCAATATGTCATTAATTAATCTCCCATATGAGCTTAAATATAAGAAATTGAAATTTCTTATAAAAATGGCATAACTTTCTTACCAACCTAACAAATATCGATTCAAACAAAATAAATGTAATTTGTCATACTTTAACCCCTCATTCAGTTTGTAATTTTGATGATTTTTTTTAAAGATGAATGTTATTTTAAAGGAGATAATACAGGTTTTTTAGCATAAAATTCGGGAAATACGAATATAGAGTCAGTTAATAACCCAATTAAAATGGAATCAAAATAAGGACACCCCTCGTAGTGCATTACCCGAATCCTTAGTACATTGTTAAGGGCTCCAAGGCACCAAAGCGTTGCCCGGCAACGGAAAGATGTTCCGGGAAATAAGGTCAAACACGTGCGGAGATATTAATCGAGCGAATTGCTTTCTATTCTTGGAATTCTCATTCGTGTCCGGAAGTGTTTTGTTGTTGCGCAGTCACTTTTCGGAGGCAAATTCCAGGCACTTTTCGGAAATGGAATGTCTTGGAAAAATTCCTCCCGAAAATTATGCCCCAGTTTGTTTGATATTCAAATTAATATCATTTACAAAATGAAAGCGTTTGTTTCAATTAATTTAAGACTTGTCTTATCACTTAATTAAGTGATAAATAAAAAGTGATTAGTTAAGTGATAATAATGTAATTAATAATAAATAATTACCGTATACTTCCCAATGTAAGCTGATCCGTGTATAAACCGAAAGTATATTTTTCTTCTAAAATTTCCGCAGTTCAAAACCCATATATAAGCCCAAATGAAAAAAAAAAAAAAAAAAAAAAAAATTCCTGTAACGTGCATTATTTACAGTATTATATTATTAGTTCTAGTGTTTGTTTTTAACACTTTTCTGTTAGTCGGGCACAAATTTCGCCACCATTAGATTTCGTTTTGGCTACAACACAATAAGTCAGCAATGTAAACAATTTCAAAAATTAAATTACTCATTTTTATAAAATGAATAGCTCATTTCATTTAAAATTAATTCTTTTTATAAATTTATGAAATATAAGCTAAAGAAATAAAAACATGGCTTTTATTTAGCGATTTATAGCTTACGTCAGACTAACGGAAAATGACCTATATTTTTTGCGAGATTAGCTGCCCCCGTCCTTCCCTTTTAAAAAGTTTCTAAAAATTGACTCATATGGTATTTCTATAATAATAATAATCAAAGGCCTGAAACGCCCTAGTGGGTTGCGTTTCCGATCTGGGGTAGTCGATTTCAAAGCCTAACTAGAAAGGCCGTATCACTTATGTCACTATGGCCTCTGTGTTTATGCTGGAAATGGACTCAATAAATATTAACCAATATTAGCAATACTATTTTCCCGTAGAGTTCGAAAAGAAATGTTGATCTCTCCTTCAGCATAATATTTGAAAGAAGAAATGTTTCTCCTATCTTTCAATTTATTTTTATTCAAAATTTTGTATTTTTGTAAGTTTTTTTGTAATGTAATCTTGGTAAATTTTGTATTTTGTATATAAGCTTCGGATAAATGGATATATTTTTACATAATTGAAGAAAAATATTCTTATTTCGTAATTCAAAAACGTTGTAAAATGTATGACTTCAAAATTTTCTAAATGCAAATAAATAAAATTATTAATTTTAATGAGGCAAAGTGGTCAATTAGCACTTTTACATATAAAGAAAGCATTAAACAAATACTCAAAAAGGGTCCTTACTGTTGCTATTTCTTCTAAATTAAAGACATTAATAATAAAAAAAAAGAAAATCCGTCGATGCAGAATGCAATGCTTTTAGTACAGTCGTGCAGCAACAATAAACAAAATAATAATAAAAATAAAAAAAAAAAAAAAAAGACTTGTATCTTAAAAATTTGGAAAGCGTAACATTCACCTTTCTGAGACCTGCTACAGAACTCAGTAAATTTATCAAGTGTTTAAGTGTTGAATGATAAACGTTTAAAAAGGCATGCGTTTACGAAATATTTTCATGCATTTTCAAGAAATGCCACATTGCTAAAAAAAGTTTTTATTACGGAGTTATTAATAGCCCCACGTTTTCATACGAAGGGAAATGTTAAAATTGTTAATTAAAAAATGTTAAAACTCGGCTCATAATACTACCAGAAAAAGTTTCACATCCTACATTTTCAGAAGAAAGTTAATTTCTTTATACTAGCAACTTTCAAAGAGCAAAATTACACAAAAACAAAGCCATCAATCTAACTTCGAAATCAATCACTGCATTTCATGAAAATATTATAACTCATTCCTTCATTTATTGAATGCGTGCCTTTTGACATATTTCAGCAAAAATCACCAGGTATTTCATGGAGGGAATATTGCTCCTTGATCTTGCTGAAAAGAGCTCCTTCTAAGCAAAACCTATCATGATTGATGAATTCTGGAATATGATTAAAGATGAGTAAAAGTTATTACCCTGGAAATTTCATGAAAAGCTCATCTGTCATGAGAAGCGTGATTTAAACACATAGTCTAGAAGAAACACCACTAGATAAAACATTTAAATAATCATTATTTGCATTTTAAATTTTAATTAACCGGCTTTAAAACGTTTTAAAAATATATCATTTTCTGCACATTTAGCTACGTTTCGGGAGCGAAACGGCTTTAGGTAATTAGTATTATTTGAAATTCTTATAGTCAGACTCCACTAAAAGCTATTTCATTTGTCAAATCATTAATCATACCATCAATTACAATTTAAATAACACGCTTCATGTATCAATAGTAGTACATTTAAAAATGTTCTGCGTTTTTAGGCTATGACAAAAAAATTCTTATAACGCCAAATAATTCTTTTATCAGGAATTTCCCACATATCCTAAACTCTGCTTCCCTCGCCCCCCTAAAAAATTCTGTTTTTCTGTTCTATAAAAGTTACTGTACTTGTAGCAGGGTTCTTAACATCGTTTGTTTTTAGTTTACTGATATATATATAATCTTAGGATACCTGCTACAATTACAATGACACTACAGATTTTAACAAAGATGGAATATATATATACATATGTTCCACCTTCACCAAAATATATATTTCTAATCAACTTTCCAAAGTGTTGCACTTGGTTGTGCTAAGAATGGAAGCAGATAAGTTCCATTCTTAAACACGCTCTATTCGCCCAGTCTATGGGCTTGTATGTTCTTTTTTAGATATTCCAAACTAAAAAAAGCAAAATGAAGTAAATGTTTTAAATATTCTTTTGGGAATCCATTTCTCAATCACTTCTTCAATAAAGATAGCATGAATATTTTTTTTTCATCAAACATTTAAAATTCTTCCTTAAAACTGCTTTTATAGTTTTTCAAATTTACATTTTTAGTATTATATTTGTTCTTAAACTTCCTAAAATTGCCTAAAATTTCTTAAACTTCCTAAAATTTGTTCTTAAACTTCCTAAAATTTGTAGAGATATTACTTTTGAAACTATTAAAAATGCAATGCATCTTTCAAATTACATTCTGTAATATTTTCGTATGACATGATAAAATTATAATTAATTGCCGATTTGTTACAATATATATTATATAAATTATCATGGGTTGAATTAAGTTTACAAATTTGTAAATATGCAATGTATATACTATAATATGCTTATAGAAAAGAAGTTTGATGAAATTCTTTTAGAATTGGTACTCAGATATTTTTAAAAGAAGAAAAATATAAACTCATGTTTGTGAAAATTGCAACACAATGAAGGACTTACGCGAGAGAGCTGAAATTTTCAGGAAATGCAAATTAGCGTATGATATGCAAATGATTAGAATTTCAAATCCGTAGCGCATGCGTATGCTGAGCAGCGCCCTCTGAACGGCGGATGGATCCGAATAAATAGACGGCTGTAGCGAGGCGTGTATGGTTATCGGTGGTTATCTGCTAGTGGTAAACGTTAGCTCAATCGTTACTTATGCCTCTTCGACAAAAGAGAGCGAGATTTGAACAACTTACAGAGTTTGAACGGGAGAATCATCGGCCTTCATGAAGCTGGATTGTCTTATCGTGCAGTAGCCGCTCGTGTGCAGCGTAACAGCAGCACAGTGATGCGTCTTTGGAAGCAGTGGACGGACGAATGTCGAACAACTCGGAAATCCGGGAGTGGACCCCGAAATGTGACGTCAGCTCGCGATGATAGACACCTGGTCTGCATGGCGCTGACGGACCGTACAGCTTCCTCTAGACAATTGGCAGCACAGTGGTCAATAGCTACAGGTGTTTCATTGTGTGCTTCATCAATTCGTAGACGTCTGCTGCAGCGTGGACTGCGCGCAAGGACTCCTTTATACAGGATCCCTCTCACGCTAAACCATTGCCGCCTGCGGCTACAATGGGCCGCTCAGCATAGAGACTGGCGTGCTGATTGGCAGCATGTCGTGTTTTCTGACGAATCCGCTTTAATTTGTGGTACCATGATGGCCGCATTCGTGTCAGACGCTATGGCGGTGAACGTCACCTTCCGGAGTGCATTATCGAACGCCACAGTGGGTGAACACCCGGAGTTATGGTCTGGGGTGCCATAGCATATCATGGACGATCTCAATTGCTAAGAATTGTGGGCAATCTGAACAGCAACCGGTACATCAGTGAAGTTCTACAGCCCCAAGCTGTTCCCTTCCTTCAAAGTTTGCCAGGCGCTGTATTTCAACAAGACAATGCCCGCCCTCATATCGCTAGGACTGTTCAATCCTTCTTTGCAACGCGGCAGGTACAGCTTCTTCCTTGGCCTGCGTATTCCCCGGATATGTCGCCGATTGAACATGTGGGGATTTCGTTCGTCGGCGTCTCGCTCGTGATCCTCGTCCTGTTGCTTCTGCAGACGAACTTTGGGTGCGCATACAAACAATATGGAATGCTCTTCCTCAGGCAGACATTCAAAATTTGTTTGACTCCATGCCACGTCGTGTAGTAGCACTTATTGCGGTGCGTGGTGGCTACACAAAATACTGATTCCGATCTCTTGTTATTGTTTGTTTGCTTTGAACATTTAATCATTTATTTGTACCACTACCACTCAACTGTGTATTAAATTTCATTCAATTATGACGATTCCTTCATGGTGTTGCAATTTTCACAAACATGAGCTTATGTTCATCAGTTTTATTAATAATCATCATCTGGTTAATTATTAATTAATGTATTGAATATTTATTGCTTAAAATAAAATTTTAATTATCTACGTTTTAAAATTAATAAATATAAGCAACTAAGAATGTCAACAAATTGTTCATATTGAATACTTATACATAATACAGCAAGAAAGAGTAAAAAATCTAATCCGATTTAATATGCAAAGGATTGATCTAAAAAAAGAAGGTTAGTCAAAATTGTTAGATAGTTACATATTCTATGGATTCATGTAACATTTACCAAACATCTTAATAGTATCGTTACTATTTTCTTCACTTTGTTGTCATGGTATCAAATTCTAATTGAGAGGATGTTAAAGAGGATTTTTATATCGCTTACACTCAGTCTTAATCCAAGCGCGCAGAGCTTTTGCTGACTCTGTGTGAGAAGGATATTGATGTCTTTACTATTATGGAGGCTAATTTGACAACCGACTGCCTGCGAAACCATCTTTACAGACTCAAAATTGTTCCTTCCCCGATATGCACCTCTGGAGAGGCCATGGACTCCACGCATCTACTTCACTATCCTGCTCTGAGCAAGACTTTTCTCGCCGAACGATATTGGGAGGCTAGAGATATGTTAGATTAATGAACTCTGCTTCAGCATGTTTTGTTGTATTCTCTGTTCTTTTTTTTTTTTTTTTTTTTTGTTGTTCTTTTTTGCTGTAATTTTTCATAATCTGCCATTAAAAAAAAAATATATATATATTTTGATTTAACTTTTAGAAATGGTTCGAATTTTTAATGACATACTACTGTGCCCAAAGAGTAAGACCAATTATTCTTTTTCAAAAACTCTTTTATTTATTCTTCTAAATTTATTTCATCGCCTTCAAAGTAATCCCTCCGGACACATGGCAACTTTTATTCCAATCTTCAATGCATGCCAAAAAGTCATCGGCAGGGATGGCCCTTCAAAGCGCGCGGCGATTCACGTTGAATCTCTTCAATCGACCTAAAACGGTGTCCCCGGAGTGGTCTTTTGAGTTTAGAGAATAGCCAGAAGTCGCACGGTGTGAATACGGTGGTTGTGGAACGATATGCGTTTCATTTTTGGCGAAAACGTCACAAAGAATCAATGCAGTGTGAGATGGCGCATTCAGTGTTTTCGGTACCAATCGAGATTTGACGCGTTTGAGGCCCAAAATGGAATTGACCGATCCTTTTGAAATTCCAACAGCAAGGTCTCTAATTGTAAATCGACGGTTTGCAAGCACCAAATCTTTAATTTTTTTGGACGTGAGATTAGTCGGTTGAGGTAGATGGTCGGCCAGAGGGCTCTTTGTCTTCAACTCGTTCTCTGCCTTCTTTGAACTGTTTACACCACTTGTAAACATTTCTTTCCGATATAGGAATGCTCACCGAATGTCTTCTGCAACATTCTATACGTTTCCGCAAACAAAATTTAATGCAAGTTAATTAATTCAGACATTTCAAAAATCTCCGGAATCAGTTTTAGCGTCTCACAAAGCCAAGCGTAACTCAAACACTAATGAGCATTTTGACGTCAAATTTCACACAGATGTCAAGGACAGCGCCAGCAACCTAAAAAAAAAAAAATGAAATTCCGTATGCCCCGGAATTTTAAATTGAAAATTAGTCTTACTTTTGGACACAGTAGTATATTCGGAGGAGTGAAAAGAGATTGTATCGATTTGGATAAAAGATTAACAAAAGTAGTATATTCAATGTGATTTGTTTGTGCAGGCAACAGCAGTATATGTTTTTGGAATGATATAACTGTTATGTCAACAATCCCATTGTCAATCATTATGGAAACAAAGAAATGAAGGTACAATGATTTCATCACCAGAACTCAATGTATTTCCTTTTATCATTTCGGTTTACGAAGAAGAATATGGAGATACAAACCTTCTTATTTCAGAATAGAATACTTTCTGGGAAATTTTTATTTTTTAAATTTTTTTTCCAGTTGCTATTGAGTACAAATCTTTGCATTTGAGGAATATGGTTTCTGACAATTTACACATTTAGGTGATGATATATGATCTGTATATGATTCGTCCCTACTATTTTATATGACATGCATTTTTTTAGTGTTCGCATCGTAGAAAATTAAAACATTGTACAGAATTAGGGCTTTTCAGGGTAGCTATGTATTCAGTTTTAATGAAAGAACACAGTCACAAAATTTTAAAATTAATATTTTGTTAAACTCAGAACTTTTATCACATAGAATTTTGTTCTTCATTGGTAAAACACATTAAATCCTCTCAGATACCAAACCTCGACAGAAATTGAGTATTAATCGCCAGGATAGTTATATCAAAATCAAATGATTTATTTGCTATAAAAATTATTTGTCCATGACTGCTGATATATTTCTATTCACGAATCAATTACAGGCATGAATTTACAAGACAAAACATTCATTTATAAACTGGTCTCTGACAATGGAGTGTAATCCCTTTGTATCTTAAAAGGATATGTCAATATAATCTTAATAATCTTAAATGGATTTATAAAGTCATTTTCCGGTATCGATAGAATTAGCAAACTGCAAAGCAACGATATCCATTCAATTTTAGAGTTCATTAATTCTTCTATACTACAATAATAACAAGTGATATTTATACTTCTGTACAGGTCTTTGACACGTGGTCCTCTAAATTATAACAATAGTAGGTGGAACGTATTACTGTAATAACAAGTTTAAAATAGTGAAAGTGGTAAATTTAGATTCAAGTTTTAAGTCGATACACAAATTTTGAAATAGAGAAGATGGCACAAAAAGAAAATAACGTTCAAGTCCGATACCACCCTGTCCACATTGGAACCCAACAAGAGAAAAAGCATATATCTGCGATAGTGCGAGTAAGAACCAATGTAATCAAGATCACTACTTGACAACCTCCATCTTTAGTCAGATGCCCAAACAGTTTTCATCATTTAAATCATAAGCAGCTCCAGATCCAAGGGCCTGATTAGTGTTAATTGATTGATACACCCAGACAGGTGGTGAACTACCCGTCTACCAGAAGCCGGAATAAAGAGATATATTTCTCAACACAAATGTGAGAAATAGAGTTTGACTCAACTGCAAGACTTCTCTTTTCCTGTGACTCACCTCGCACGGAAAAATATGGATCAAATCACTGACACTGTTAATAGTCAAACCATAATAAACAAGTAACAAAATTAAATATCAAATAACACACAAGTTAAACAAATTAGTGAAAAATAAATAAATATACAAAACACCAGAATTTAATGAGATCCAAACAAGATAATAGAAAAATGTATACATATATGATAGACGATGAAAAAGAAAACTAAAAAGAATAAAAAGATAATAAAAAAAAAAAAAACTGAAAGCAAAAATTACTGGGGCGCCTCGGAAGCGTGATTCAAGTATATACACTCATGTCCATAAATTAAAGATAATGAAGTTCAGGCAAAGAAAGAGACAGAAGCAAAACAAATTTGACTTATTTGTAAAGTCTGTTTATTAAACAAAAGGTAAAGAGCAAAAGATGCTATATGTTTGACATAATTAATAAAAATTGCGATTTTTACTCCTGGAGCAAATTTCAAAAAGAACCTATTTACAAAAAACAGTATAACATGGTTAGTATGATGGTTAATATCGAGTATGTCTCCCAGACGATGCAATACAGGCCTTACAACGCCTAGGCATGCTGAGTATCAAATTATCAATCTGATCTTGGGAAATATTACACCACTCATCAAGCAATGCCCTCCGAAGTTTCGGTGGACAGGTGGGGAGGGGGTTGACGGGCTGCAATTCGTCGGCCAAGCATATCCCACACATGCTCTATTGATTCAAGTCCGGTCAGTATGCTGGCCAATCCATACGGGTGATATCCTCCAATTGAAGGCATTCGTCTACAATGTTTGTGAGGTGAGGACGGGCGTTGTCATCCATAAACAGAAATTCAGCACCCATGAGCGCCCCGAAACAAACGTGCATGTTGTTCCAGAATGACATCCCGATAGATGTGGCCTGTCATCGATACACTCTGAACCTGCAGGTCAGTTCTGGAACGAAGAATAATTCCTCCCCCAAACGAGCCATCCTGCACCACCGTAACGGTGTCGTTCAATGGTGTTCTTTGGTGGTAACGGTACCTGGCGCTCTCCATATGAAAGTCCGGAGAGAATCAGACTGTTAACTAAACCTGGACTCGTCGGAAAACATCACACAAGACCACTGTTGCGGTGTCCACAATGCATGCGCTCTACTCCAGGTTAATTGCAGGCAACAGTGAGTTGCGGTAAGTGGAACACATCTGACAGGCCTACGAGCATATAGACCAATGTGCCCCTAAGCGTCTGTACACGGTCTGTCTTGAAACTGGCGTATCGGTAGCTGAAGAGCGCTGACGAGACAGGTCTGATGCTGTGCTCCGTCTGATTCTTTTGGCAGTAACTGCTAAATACCGGTCCTCATTCGGCGTTGTAACTCGGGGAGCGACCTGTGGTGTAACATCTACTCACATTACCATCATCTTGGAATCGTTGCCAAAGCCTGGAGATGACACTTTAGGCGATTCCAAGTTCCTCGGATACTTCCAGCTGGGTACGTCCACATTCCAGTCGTCCGATAATTCTACCGCGTAAAAATCATCCAAATGCTTCCTTTGTGCCATAACTATGCGGTTATTGCACTGAAAGGCTTTTTAAAGCGCTTAGAACAATTTTACTTCTTTGCCACCATTCCTTATATACATTATTCCTTATATACAATATTCCTTATATACATTATTATTGAAGACTCCAATGTAATGCCCAGCTTCGTGCCTAACTTATGGAAACAGTTCCAGGATACCGGATGCATCGAGAGAAAGTCTGGATACGGTCGCTCAAGAGCCACGACGGCTAAAGATGATCGCTTATTTCTCCATTATAGCGATACATCATAGGGATGTTACAGCTCTCTTTATGACTTCTATACGGCCACAGAAAGGCTTCATGAGAGAGTTGTTTGCGTCCCACTCATTTCAGCAAACAGACAAGTCGGTTTAGCATGGGGTTATAAGCGGTTTTTTAAGAGATTGGAGCACGGACTAATAATGGGTGACCGCCGTTCTCTTCACTGATGACACTGGCGTACTTTCATATGGAGGAAGCAGGACCCGCTACCTTTTGTTGGAGAAATCGACTATTATGACAGCGGATTTTTGAAAGTCTGGGCTGGCATCGTGTTGCAGGCCGCACACCCCTCCATGTCTTTGAAAGCCACTGTGACTGGTGTAAAAGCACAGCGATGCGGTCTTGGTGCCCTACCTTCAGGGGTACAATTCCTGATTTCATTTTTAATAAATGACAACACAAGGCACCACATAGAGCTCATACGGTCTACTATTTTCTGAAAGTGAAGATATTTGCCGGATTGAATAGCCAGTCAGATCTCCAGACATTAACCATTTCTGTAAGTCGAATTTCAATGGAGACGCCAAATAATTCGAGTTATAGAGTTTTCGACATATGGAGAATTTCGACTTGCGTGGATTTTATAAGGAAATATTCGACTTGTAGAAGTTTAGATTCTTTCTAACTTATTTTGAGTTAGAGAGGTAAAAATAAATAAAAATTCAAGTTACAGAGGTAATAAACATGTTTAAATGCAACTTAAAAATTAAATTATGTACTACAATAAAAATCAAAATAATTCTGAAACACCTTAAAAACAAAAATATTATGTATTAAAAAAGTCAATTATTATCATTTATTTATTAATTTTTTGCTTTAGACAATTCGATCGTTCTCTATCTATAGCATTATCTAAGCTGTAAAAGAGCAGAAAATTCTTTTTCTTTCGAGTTGCTATTTCATAGAATTGGTTATTCTATTTACTATATACTCATACATTGTTTTCTAAGAAACAATGACGTGCATTGTCGGCAAATCCTTAAAGTCGTTAACTTATTTTTCTTCGAGCTATAGAGGTTATTAGTTTCAAATGATCGAGTTGTAAAGGTTGTAAAATCAAACATTATTCGAGATACAGAGGTCCAATTTTTTTTTACGAGTTACGGAGGGAAAATATATACCAAAATAGCTTGTGGGGATTGACTAATTATTTCGACTTATAGAGGGTTCAAATTTCGAGTAATGGAGGTTTTAGGGCTTGAAGGAAAGGGAACAAAAAAAAATTTCGAGTTGTGAAGGTTTTCGACTTATCGAGGTTCGACTTAAAGAGGTTCTACTGTATATCAAAGTTGTGTCCTGAAGGGAATTATGGCATAGAAATATATTCTTGCAGACAAAATTAAATTTAGCAACGGTGCTATCGAATCCAATTTGTTGGAAGAATTCGACAACATTTCCTCTTAGAAAAGAATGCTTATGGTAGATGCAATGTACTAGGACCCGTTAGGATCTACATTTTATTTATACTCCTTTTTACCTGCAATGTAGTAAAAAATAATTATAATAATTATTAATATATAATAAAAAAATATATTATAACAAAAATAATCATGATCAAGAATTCAAAACATAATTAGAAAAGAAGAATCAGAATCTATGATGAGCAGAGTGACTAGTGAAATCAAAGAAAATAATGTCAAAGATGTAGTTAACATAAGAAAAACTTGAGGAAGCACTGAAATCTTTAAACAGTGTCATTAAATAAAGAATGAAAGGTAAAGTTGTTTGGGGGAATACAAAATTCCAGAGTAGGTATCACTTAAGTTAGAACTGAGAGTGAAGTTCAGCTAAATTACGAAGAAACGTGAAAAAGACGAAATAGTTACTTAATTGAAAATTTCTCAGAAGCCTTCAAAGTGAAAGAATTTTAGAAGGAAAGATCTTGAATTCGAATTTTTAGTTGTAAATGAGGGCACCTACTCTAATCCAGACATTATCGTTTGAATGGCATGCTAATGTGAGAGAGTAATGAGAAAATCTAAATGTTTTGAGTAATTGAGGGTCATTAATAATAAGGGATATTGCTTCGTCATGCATACGTGTTAGAATTGCCTTCATTAATTCAAGGATCAAAGGATAAGTAAAAAATTTTCATAATTTGGTGGGCTGAATTTCTTATTTTAATTGGTGATATGCTTAGAAATAATTTCTGCAAAGTTGTTTTCGGGATCTATTCTTAGCTTAATAAATAGTTGCATCTGGATTTGTGGCAGATATAGCTGGGTTTTTTAACATTATTTTTAATTTTACTCATGTTTTGAATGGAGTTTACTGATTATCTCTATTTAGCTATAGTTTACCATGTGGGGTCCTGCATGGTTTTTGGACTTGCATCATGATACTGAGGCAGATTACACTCTTTTAGCAGAATTGGAACCTATGTACTAGAGAGTGCATTTTTAGGTAGATGGCGTGCTACGCTGTATAAAAATTTAGAAAGTGAAATTATTGTGGAATAAAGTTGGAACCACTGTGTCTCTTAATAGAAATACGGGTATAAAGTATTTCGGAATATTAGAAAGTTTTGGAATATGGACAAAGGTACACGAAGACAGCCACACAATGTGACAGCACTTGCGTATTTATAATATAACTGTCGTCTTATCTTGAGACGTGTATCGCTTTCAATTACTGTCTCTATAAAGATATGTAAAATCTCTTCAATGATAGATTTTTCAGTACTAAAGAATTAGTATAGTAGAAGTATTGGTAAAGGTTTTAAATGCGGCAATACAGATAATTTTAAGAACTTTCAATATTTCAAATTCAACTTCCCTTTTGATAGAATCGTTATCAGCAATAGGCAGGAAACCTTTGAATATAACTTTCATTTGTATGTCTTTTTTAGAATGAAGTATTGAAATTTAGCTCCGTTTCCCAGAATTTTTTTTAAAAAGTGTTCTGATTATTAATGTTAGTACTCTATTATTCAAAAGTATAGATTTTAGATTTGGGAGGAGACTCTTAAATTCGGCCGAGGTTTCTTGTCTTCAGGATTGAACGCAGTGTCACTGCTAAGAATTTTCAGTCGATTCATCATATTCTGTAGAAGTATAACTGCTTCAGTCAAATCAATAGTTTTATTAGTGATAAATTTGTCAATGACTTCAATAAAGACCGAATGACTTCAAAATGACCAAATGATGTCAAAAGACCAAATGCTTCAGTCAAAGACCAAAGACCAAATAGTGATAATTTGTCAATGACTTCAAAAAGACCGAAAGGGAAGGATGACAAATGATGTGTTGATATTACGATGTCTCCGAAGAAGGCTTCCTATCTTCCTGGTTTAAGATGAAAATGGCACGTATGGTTAATTTACTCCTCCATTCAGGCATTCATAACGAGTCCAATGTTTGCTTCATTTCGCCACAGGTTTACATAGTGATAAATCGTAAAAAAGCATTATTGGTGCCCGATTTTCTCATCTTATTAAGATGAGAATAGCAACTTTTCACTTGTTCTACTTCAAGTTTCTATAAAGGATGTATTAAGAGTACTTCGCAATTAATTCTAATAGTTATGTTTTAGAAAACCTCCAATTTTTTTGATAGGAAATATAAATTGTTTTTATATTTAGTTTTTAATTAGGTCGTTACAAATTGTTGCAGAATTTTTTTTTTTTTTTTTTTTATTAAGTAACTGTAGTGCGACAATAATTTCATGAATACTTATTTTTAGCTTGACCAATGAATTAAAAGCTGTAGAAAGCTCTATCAGCAATCTGTGTTTCTAAACTCTCACACAACATCTGTTGGTTAAAAGACGCTTATACTTCGGTGTGTTTGCTGCGTTTGTTTGGTGCTCCTGTCAAATTAAGTCAATTTTAAACGTTTTTAATTTTTATGTGAGTATTTTTTAATATGATCGTTTTAAACTCCATGATTCTTTTTAATATCATTAATTTTATTTAATATCTCTTGAACGGGCTAGAATGTGACAAGCAATGTATAATGCTGTCAAGATTGTTGTTGTATTTGATTCTTGTATAAATCATCGTAATATGGCATGTAATTAAATTTATGCTTTTGTGGTATTTCATGTTCTGATTTTGTTTTTGCACCTTTTTTGGTTATCCATATGTTTTCATTAATAATCAACAACATTTTCTCCGATCGGAGAAAAATGTTGATTATTAATGAAAATATTAATAACAAATATTAATGAACTAGCAGATCTAACAATTTTAATCAATGTTTTTATATTATAAATTATATTAGTGTGAAATGCATAATACTTCTTAAACCAATGCTAAGTTTGTGTTATATTATTTACAAGTTTGGGTTTGTTCGGGGTTTTTTTTTTTTTTTTTTTCCCCGCGATTTTTTTTAAAAATTAATTTAGTAACGCATTTGATAATTTTAGTAATGTGGAAATATTTCTGAGATTATGTGTATAATAAAGTTTTAAAAATTGTAATGTAAGTTATATTAGTCTGAAACACATATGAAAACGAAAATGTAAGTAGTTGTCATAGTTTGTTCGTTCGTTTGTAATGTTCGTTTTTTTTTTTTCGTTCCGTTTCGTTTTTAGTTCGTTTTTAATACGCTTTTATTAGTTTCACCTGTATGTTTGTATGTATATAACTGACTCTTTGGGCCCGATTTTGGGACTGATGGCGCCATCTACTGGCGAGTCAGTAAACTGATCAAACCCTACCTATTTTGTTTAATCTTAATTCCTTTTGTTTTATTTTACTTTTTTACCTTAAAATTCTCATTTTAACTTTAACCTTTTATTTTTGGGCATCGTGAACGGACTCTAATTGTACCGATAGCTTTAGCTTTTTCGATCTCCTGCTTTATTGTTAAGCAGGAGATGTTTTTCCTAAATTATAATTTAAAAACACGCTTTTAGAGTTAATCAAAGTAAAAAATAATATTAATAGTTTTTAGCGAAAAACTAAAAAACGCGCTTTTAGAGTTAATCAAATTAAAAAGTAAAAAATAATTGTTAACATAAGAATAAAATGACTGACAAGAAAATTAATGTCACTGTTCCAAAAGCGTGGGGTGCTTTGTATGACATTTTTAAACTAACTCTGCATTTCAGAATGAACTAGTGAAAAATGATAACGATTGATATCGAGCACCCCACGCTTTTAGAACAGTTACATTCATTTTCTCGTCAGTCATTTTATTCTTATGTTAACAATTATTTTTTAATTTGATTAACTCTAAAAGCGTGTTTTTTTAGTTTTTTTAAACTATTAATTTTGCATTTTTTAAAAATTAATTTGGTAGATCACTTAATAATTTTTTATGTTCAAAAATATTTATTTTTATTATATCCTTTTATTTTTTTTTTTAAATCAAGAAATTCAAATGTGATTATTATCAAAGTTGTCCAATTTACAGCACTTGCATTATAAGTGCCTCATTGTATTATCAGAAAAGGAGCACATATCCTCAGAAAATATTTAACAAATTGTAAACAATGTGCACACATGCAGATTTTCTGGTCGAGGAGAATGAACTGCATGATAAATAGCTATTTGATTTCACAATTTTAGTTATAATGTTAATTATTTTCCAGTTACAGAATGAGGATTTAAGTCAATTTCATTATTTAAAAAGACAAAGGGAAACTTTTGATAATAGTTAACTTTGTAGAATACACACTAGCATTATTGCTAGATTTCTTTAAAAGTAGTTTTTAATAAATTTTTTTATTAGAAGACAGCATATTTGCATTTATAAATTTTCACTTAAAGAACAAAATAAAACTATCTAAGAATATGTAAAATAATTTCACTGTTTTTAATACTAATTTCTTATTAAAAATGTAATTTGATAAATTTCCATCACTCCCCTATGCTTCTGATATGCTGTAATACTGCAACTTGCATGAACTTGGAGTTACACTGTTTTTAGTTTTTGTTTGGCAACACTGCTATCTTCAATTTTTCTCTTGTTTGAGTATTTCATTTTCCTTATAATTTTCTATCATTATCTTGGTTTTATTAATTAAAATATTGCATTGTTACCTTGTGTTTCAATGAATTAATCTATTATATAAATTTGAATGGAAAATACTGTAAGATTTAAACAATTTTGAAAGGGAAAATATTTATTGTTGCATGTATTTAAACGTTAATATATTCCCCATTATTTTCTATGACATTTAACCGTCTTTTGGATGGGACTTTCTTTGCAGAACCTTCTTGGTTTTGCAAAAAGGGAAGTAGAAATTGTCATTTAAATTCCTTCAGCTTCTGTCGATTCATTTGCATAATGTGATGCCAGTTGTTATCTTGTTGAAGAATCGCACATTACTTGGGGAGTAAAGCCTGCTTTAAATTCTATGAATGTTGACAGTAGATTTCTGAAGTAGTAGTTTAGTTATTGTCTAGCAATTCAAAACAAACCATCCCTTCCATTTCCCATCAAGTGTAAGCAAAATCTTATTTGGATGTAATCCTGGTTTTGTGATGGGAATGTTTTTTCTTTTTGGCTTAATCATTTTTTTTTTTAGTAACATTTGTGTAAAGTATCTTCTTTGTATCTCCAGTCACTATACTCTTTAAAAAAGAATCAATTTTGTTTCTTGTGACTAATGATGTGCAAACATTTACTTGTTGCTGGTGGTTGCTTTTTAAACTGTAAGTTCATGTGGAACCCAAACACCAGCTCAAGAAACCTTTTCTGTTTTTATGTGTTTCATTACTGTTGTGTGTGCACAATGTTATATAGGGTTTTAACTTTACAGTGCTTTCAAATCATCATTATCAATCTACATTCGTCGAACACTTCTCTGTTCATAAGTTTAGTGAAGTGTAGAATAGGGATATTAAATTTAAAATAATCAAGAAAGTGCTATAGAAATTGAATTTGGTCATTTATATTGACTTGAATTTAAGTAAGTTAAAATTCTGCTTTATTTTCGGTTCAACCTAATGAGTAAACAATTATTGAAATAAAATTTTAATTCAAAGTTAATCTTTTCTTAATTGCCAGCAAATAGATTTTTCTTTTTATCTCCTTTTGATTAATTTAAATTTGGCTTACTAATTTCACCTATTCTGGTGTGTTTTAATTGCAAAACATCTTCAACATAACCAATATTTTTCTTCCTTTTATTGTCAAGCAGAGGGATTTTCCCAACTCTAAATTTTTCATAAGAATAAAGTGGGATATTTTTGAGGGTTGACTATATAAATTTATTGGACTTACTTATTGTGCAACTTTGGAATATTAGAGTAATTAATTTCGGGCATACATTACTTCGTGAATATTTAATAAAACTGATAATAATTTCTTAATAATATATCAGCCTTTTTGAACTACAACAAATGCAAACAAGCATTTTAATCGCTGAAAATAATTAAGAACACTCTTTGTGCCTGATTGATTCAAATTTGTTATTGATTTAATTCTAAATACTACAATCATTCAAAAATAGAGTAAAGCAAGTTGTTTGCTCAATTAATTGACGCTTCAAAAATCGCCGGAATCAGTTTAACATCTCACAAAAGCCAAGCGTAACTCAAACACTAATGAATTTTTTTTTTACGTCAAATTTCACACAGATGTCAAGGACAGAGCCAGCAACCTAAAAAAAAAAAAAAAAAAAAAAAAATGAAATTCCATAAGCCCCGGGAATTTTAAATTGAAAATTTGTCTTACTTTTTGGACACAGTAGTATATATATATATATATATATATAAGCTATTAAATATATCAACACTATATTTAAAAAAGGGGCTGAAAAGTGTTTTAAAATTCTTTGGCATATTTTAACTAAAAAATGGTAAATATTTTGTAATGATAACAAGTAAAAAATTTTTCTTCTATTAATCTTCTACTATGGATGACTTACTACCTTTCAAATCTTATTTTAATCTTACAAAATTATACTAAAGACTCATGCTTTCTAATTTTATGCTTTTTTTAACTAAAATCTGTTATGACTTTTCTTTTATGAACCGGTACTTTATCAGAGTGGGAAACATAATTATTTTTTAAATGGCACTATTTAGGTTTCTTGAAATGAATAATTATTCATTACATGAATGAATAATTGGAGGAATAAAGACAAAACAGTATTATTTGCTACCAAGAAAACATTCATTATAATTGGAAATCTTTTTCATTTTTTTTTCATTTAAAGAACTTAAAAGATTGAATATCTATCATTGTAAAAATAGCACTGATCAGAATTTAACCTAGTAACTGAGAATTACCTCACAATATTGATGTAGTTGTAAAATGTTTTCAAATAGAAAAAAATCTTTTATTCACTTTGTTACTTTGAGATCATTTATAATCAAGACTGAGAAGTAACAATGAATATGATTGTTATAAAAATCATGGCTAATGTTGTTTCATAGGAAGTTTAATTGGCACACTTAGTAGATTTTTTTTAATTCATACATTTCTAAAAATGAAGGTTTGGTAATTTTTTTTTATAAGTTGAAGCTTTATTCTGATGCTAGACATTTGTGTGATAGATGATTGCTGCATCATTTCTGTAACTGGGTATTATCCCAGTTGACTCTATCCATAATAGTTCTCTTGAGCATTACATTTTTATTTTAGTGTTTGGATCCTCTAATGGATCAATCCAAGAATGATGGTTTTAAAGTCAATGAAGGGGCAAGTACAAGTGTTTCAAGTGGGGAGAAGTCAGTACCTATGGATATTGAGGTCTGTATTTCTTTTTATATATTTTTAACTTCTTTTTCAACTTCAGCATCCCCTTTTCTATTTCAGAACCTCTTTTCACTTCTTTTTTGAAATCTCTTTAATAATATTATTTCTGTGTAGCACACTTTTGCTTATCCCACTTGTATTTAGAAGTAATTGTCCTAATGGTGATAATTTTTGAAAGAAAATAAAATATGTCACAGGTGATTGATACTTTCATCCAGAAATTAAAAAACTGCTGTTTAAGCAGCAAATAAAATGTTCATAACTGATAGAAAAGTTGCTATAACTTGTCCAAAGTGGTTTACAACTGATATAACCTTGATAAACATAAAATTAAAGCACTGATCAATAACTCATGGTACATAGCATGGGTTTATTTGCAGAAATGTTAAAATATCGAAGCCTTCTGTGTTCACTGAATTTCCTCAAGGAATTGAGGATACAATTTGTGCAAAACAATATCTTGCCAGAATTAAATGAAATCTTTTCAGAAATATCTGAAGGCAAGGGTTCATATTGAAAATAATACTCAGACTTATTGTTTGAACAATGGCAGCATTATGGGAAGGGTAGAATAATATTTATTCTGATAAGTAATTTGTTATGGATGCTACTCATTGCATCAAATATTTGGAACAAGCTTTGTATTTTAGATGTATTTGGCGCTTAAATCAACTGATATTTTTACTGTTTCAGAAATTATTCTTATTGTTGTTTATTTAAAAAAAAAAAACAAATTTTGCTTAAAATCAATCATAATTTCATTTTAAAGAAACCTAATTACAGTTTATGCTCAATAAATATCAAGAATAGTGAATTTTCTATTTCTTGTTCACTTTATAACTGTTTGATTATTTAAAAGTTTAAACAAATGGTTCACAATGTTTTAAATGATTTAAATATGTTAACTGCGATTAGGAAATAAATTTTTTTTTCTTATTTAAAATTTCATGTACTAATTTCCTGCCCATAATCTGCAGTTGCAGTTGTAATTCTCAGGGTAAAAGAATGATTTCATATTCTACGCTTATTTGAATGCTCAAAGTAAAAAAAATGAGTTCATAATTTGGTCAATGGAATAGTATTCTCCAGTGAAAGTAATGGGCTAATAGATGATCAATTTGACAGCCACTGTGATAGATTATTATAGAATGGTGACATCTATCTTATTAAAACATTTTAAAAGGCATTTTTTTTTAAGAAAATTAAATTTTGCTATTTTCTTTTCGAGAAATAAAACAATCGCAGATAATTTGCAACCTGAAATTTTTTTGGGTTTTTTAAGCATATCTGCAGATTATAGGCAGGAAATCACGTTATTTTCATGCAGATATTCACAAAATCATTAATTTTTGCTTTTGCATTCATCAGCTGTTAAGTAATTTGAATATAATGTTTTTCTAGTCAAAATGCTTTCAGCATAATAAGAAATGTAACTAAAACAGAAATTTGTTGCAAAATAACATTGATTTAAAAACTTGAAAACTTAATACAAGGCAAATATTACTAATTGCATATTTGGTTATCTTTATAATTATAACTATTTGTTATTTATAATTTTTTTTTTTTTTTTTAGTATTACTCTTTTGTTATCCTGACTTTCTATATGTAGCATGATCATATTATGGTCTATTTTGATACTGTTAAACTTCTAAGTAGTCTTATTTGCCATGGTATAATTCATATCTTGGATGTAAGTTAAGATAATGGTAGTATATGAAATTAACATAAATTATCATGTCTTTCTTTTTCATTTTTAAGAAAAAGGGTGTATAGAATAATGTTTATCTAAAAAAAGGGTGTTTGTGTCTATAGTAGTAGATCATTCTAAAGCACTTTTGTTTTAATTCATTTTTAGGGGGGAGGGTTACCTAATGTACAAGTTCAGCTAAAGCAATAAGTTTTTACTTTAACAATAAGAGATCATGAATTGTCTGTCACTGAATTGATTGAAATTTATATTATGTGTAAGTTATGACTAGGATATTAATTGACAAAATCTTTCATCAGAAAATTGAATTTCAAATTTCTAAATCCTTTTATATGGTTAGATTCACACTTTCAAGTGATCCAGTAATATAATGTGGTTAAAAGCATTATTTAACGAACTTAAGTGTAAAAAGTTTGCTTCTCCTTATGTCGTCCCCCTGCCAGTTTTTATTCCTTCTGTGATTGACAGTCCTTGACCTTTTCTTGCCAGCCAAATGACTAAGTTATCTTCCACTTTTTTTTTAAGCTCTTTTATGAGCATGTTATTTAAGAATACATATTTTTTTAATAAATTTTTGTAATTTTGGAATAGCATCATTGTATTTTTGATTAATAATATATTGAGTAAATTATTTATTAAAAAGTCAAGCAAATGTTTTCAGTGTCAATGTAAATTTTTTTTTTTAAACCACTGGTGCGTTATTTGTAATCCACTTATGTATGCCTCAACAACCCCATCAACAGGTAAAGAGAAAGAGGGATGGACTTTAGGAGTAACTTTACCTTGCATTTGCATATTATATGAGAGAAAAACCCTGATAAACTCCCATGCAACCTGACTATTGATGTCAGACACTTTGCCACACAATCACCTTCAAGTCTCCTCATTTCTGAAGGTTGTCGGTAAATTTGAATTGATTCAAACTCGAGTCCTACTGTACTCTTGTTATGCTTGATATCACTGAGCCACATGTGATATTTAGTTGTATAATGTGATACTTAAGTGTTCCTTCAAGAAATTATTTCCATAGTAATTATTGGATAATTATATATTTTTCAGGGTTTGCTAATATAATTGTTGTGTATAATTTTATTATAGCATTAAAAATAAAAAGAATTAATTTTTTATATATTTACAAAATCCCAGTAAATAAATTTCATTCAGAAAACCAAACTTGCAGAGTTAAAAATGTTATGCAAAAAAGATTGAAAGGATATTATTTCTATTCCTGCTATGGTTGAACAAAAAAACATACATTAAAACTTTTATAATGCCAAACTCAATATCAATAGCTTTGGTAAAAAATTCATGCTTAATAGATATCATCTTGTGCTAAAAGGAGCTGAATATAAAGCATTCTAACGTAACTATTTTTAGAATGAAGAAAATGATATCTGGAAACTGCAGAGGCTCTGATGCAGAAGCTGATTAAATATGTGTGTAATACATTCTTTTCTTCCAGCTTCTCAAGAAGAGACCTTTTAAAAGACCTATAAGCGATGCTGTGAATTCATGCAATAAAGCAGAGGTCAGATTATAGTTTGTGAAAATGATGCATTTTATTTTATTTTTTAGATTTATACATAGTTGCCAACCAGTATGGATTTTCTGAAATTTCTATAGAATTCTATCTTTATTACACATTATACTTGTCAGCAGAAAATTAAAAAATAAATGAAATATGTCCCTGTAAAAGAAATAATTTATATAGATTTGACATTCTTACATCCAAATTGCAATAGCATGTATCATTTTTTAGAGAGTTTTTTAATAAAAAATATTATCTAAGAAGATAAATTGACATAATAATTTACAATATTACATAAAAATTAAAAGGGTAAAGTACTAAAAGGTATTAGTCCTAGTATTGTGTATCTTAAATAGTATATAGTCTGATCAATAGCCTCATGAAAACTTAAATTATTTCTCTTGCATCATGCTTTTGTTATCTCCCGTATTAATGTCCAGCAGTAATCCACTAATATATATTCATTCCATTTACTGCTTTTTTTCTGTTTTCATTTTTTAACTGCAATCTTTCTTGCATGTTCATCAAAAATTGTCCTATATTATCTGGGAATATTCAGGTGTGAATGTTGGAGTTGAGACATTGCATCTAAATACCTTAAATGAAGAAAAAAGTGCTCTACGATTTATTTCTTCATAACTTTCAGAATTTGTTTCAGCTACTGTTGAATAGATAGCTAATTAATGTTTCAATGCAAGTTAAAAAAAAAAAATGCAAAGATAAAACTATAGCATGCTTGAGTGCAAATGTTTGCGATTTTATTCTCGCCAAGTTTTGGCAAAACGAGATATCTAGAGGATGAATGAATTGGAAAAGTTTTTTTTTTTTCTTCTATTGCAGTTGGCAAACACTTAGACATGAACGTCTTGATGCCTTAAGGCAAGGCTACACAGACGTTACTCACTTTGCATTACCCAGGGGGACGCGTGTAACTTGAAGAAAAGCCACGGACGCGGAGTAAGAATGCCCCCGCAACGCTCTACGATCCTATTAGACCGGGACCTACTATTTAAAGTGGATTCCGAACCATTACACACATCCATGGCACCGCCGGGACTCGAACCCGAAAACTGTGGTACCGAGCGCCAGAACGCTAGTCACTCGACCATTTTGGCCCTGAATTGGAAAAGGTAGGCAGGAGGATGTTAGCACAAAATCGCTGATTTCTTTAGCAGCAAAATGTAGTAACTTAGATTTGGTTTTTTTTTATTTAAAGTAATCCTTTCTCAAAAATGATATGTGATGAAATAATTTGGATTTAGTATGAGGAAATTTATTAAAATCAATCATTATTTTTACAGGAGGAAGTTGATACCAATTTTACTGTATAGATGAAATATAACAGGGGGACTGAAATGTTCGCAGGCTCACACATAGATGGCGCTACTAGTATTAAATCCATATAATTTTTAGTTAGCCCTAACCTTCAAAAGACACGTGTATAAATTTGACAGCTGTTGCACTATTAGTATGTGAGGTTATAGCATTTTTAGTGTTCACGTGCAGTCCACTCGGCTGACTGTCGATTGGACTCCGGTGTGAAATGATGGAGCCATGTTTCATCCATTGTCACATATCGACGCAAAAATTCGGGTTTATTACGATTGAACAGCTCCAAACACTACTTAGAATCATCAATTCGTTGTTGTTTTTGGTCGATTGTGAGCTGTGCGCGGCACCCACTTTGAACAGAGCTTTCGCATATCCAAATATTCATTCACGATATGTCCAACACGTTCCTTTGATATCTTTAAGGTCTCAGCTATCTCAATCAACTTCACTTTACGGTTATCAGAAATTATTTTGTGGACTTTTTGATGTTTTCGTCCGTAACAGCCTCTTTGGGGCGTCCACTGCGTGCATCGTCCTCGGTGCTCATTTCGCCTCGTTTAAATTTAGCAAACCACTTCTCTACGGTTGATTTTCCTGGTGCAAAAATCCGAATAATGTTTATCAAGCCACGTCTTGGCTTCAATAGTATTTTTTTTGCCAAAAAAAGCAATGCTTTATTAACACACAAAATTCCTTTTTATCCATTTTTTCAAACTAACGAAAGTTGCTTCACTAAAAATGCTATAACTCACATACTAATAGTGCAACAGCTGTCAAATTTATACACGTGTCTTTTGAAGGTTAGGGCTAACTAAAAATCATATGGATTTAATACTAGTAGCTCCATCTATGTGTCAGCCTACGAACATGTCAGCCCAACTGTTATAGCTAAAATTCCTTGGTAGTATTTGAGGAAATTAATTAAAAAATTACCCCTGCAAACGAGAAAATGGAAAGCAATTTTTAAATGCTATTTATATGTATTTAAATATTGCAAATTTAAATAAATCGAAGCTTATTAAAAGTTTGTGTTTGATTTAATTTTAATTTCATGGAGTTCATACGGCTCATTACTGATTTTATACCATTAAATTTTTAAAATGAATAAAAGACATGTTATTTCCATCTGAAAAAAAAAAAAAAATTTTTTTTTTTTTTTTTTTTTGCAAGTGTGTTAATTTGTCCCATAAGCTAAATTATTATTTTTAATTGCTACAAGATTTGTACTCAAATGTATCTTTTGCAAATGATGCTTGCATGTTTGAATTTATCTATATTCAAGTTTTATTTGTTTATACATTTCTGCAACTATGTATGTATGCACATTCATGTATGGTTATATGCATGCATGTAATCTAATAAGCCATTACATTATGTGCTTGTGCTAAGATGGTAAAATCATATCTTTACCCACCAATTTTTTTAGGGGGAAAAAAGGATTTCCTGACTTGTCATTTGCATTAACCAAGCAAGCAAGTTGTTTTGACAAATTTCAATCGAAACAAATATCAATTGCAGTTGGTTAAAATGGCAGAAGAATTTTTGTAATAATGAACACAAATTTAACCAGTTTGATGACTTGATTAAATATGATCCTATAAAAAAATACAACTAAGAAGGTTTAATTAACACTTAGTGTTTTTGCTTGATAAATAATTTATGTAATCTGTGGACTTTATAGAGCACTGTATCACTCCCCTTAAGCATAGCACTGCCTGCTTTGCTTTTGCTAATACCACTGTCAGATATAAGTTAATGAATACGTGTTTGAAACTGTGTTTATGTTTTTAACATTGCTGCACATTCATACATCATTCAATCCCATTTTTTTCCTGTATTCATTAGCTTTAAAATTAAATAGAATTCAATGTTTATTTTTAATTTTCAAGAAATGGAAATTTTATTCGCTTACCATTTTTACTGCCTGTCGAGCTTGAAGAAAATTAAAAAATATAGTGCATGCAATAATAAGGTTGAAAAAATTTATTTATTATTTTTTTTTTTTTGAAATGTAATACTACATTTTGTAAACAATGGCAAAATTTGAGGGCCAAAATATGATCCAACCCGTGAAGACATCAATGATACAAACATACTATCTTCTAAGCACGATTTACCTTCCCATTTAAAACCACTAGTGAACAAACTTTCTGAATGTAGAATGTTCAGTGGCAACATGAAATAGTAGATTTTTCTGACTTCTACAAAGATTAAATATTGATGACTAAGTGTTGAGTATTGATCTCGTAAATGGTATGATTTGTAGGCTGTTCTTATGCAGTCATTGTGAGTACTAATTGTATGGATGGAAAAACTACAAGTTGCCGTCTGCATTGAATTGATTCCAGTGGGTAGTGGTGACTATTTCACATTATTCACCATAAATGAAGGTCTGTATTAACTCAAACCACCAGCAGCTGTAATAGTGGTGGCTGACAATTTGTCTCAGCATATAGTGCAACCCAGCTTTCTGTGTATATGAGCCTGCATAGTGGTATATGAGTGCAAAGGCTCATTTCATATCAGTGATCAGCAGTGGCTGCACAGAGCCAGAAAGCTTAACGTTTAAATCATAGTGAAGTGGAAGAGTCTCTTGATCCTATGAGTTGCATTTTGTGATCCATCATTTTGACAGTTACATATGAATACACATATTTCCAATGGAGGTGCACAGTTGGATATATAAGGCCGTAATATTATTGTGTTAGCAATATTTTTTTTGACGACATTAGCACCCATCATCCCGTAGAACAATTTCTGTCAGCTGTTCAATATGTAAACATTATTGCACCCTTTCATGGCAATTAAATTCCCAGAAGGGAATGGCCTGTGCCAACAGAATATAGCACCATACCATAGGATCCATATCATCATAAGTGGCTCGAACTTTCTAGTCATGTGTTGGCCTCAGAATTAACAGGAAGGAAATTATTCAATTGTTAATTTGGTGTTCAACCTGAACAAGCACCTACACACTGCTGTATTACCACCCTCACAATATACACAAAATGGAGGACCAGCTAATGATATGTGTTTAGATAGCTCGCACACACAAATATAAACTCAAATAATCTTCGACACAGACACGAAGAAATTAATGGACTGTATAATTTTAATCTCCTTTATTTAGGCAGCCATCAAGCTCGAAGATGCACTGCCACACGACCTTTCTTTTTGGTCGCCGTTGTTCAACTCCTTTAGTTTATGCAGACATCAAACTCGAAGATAAACTGCCACACAACCTTTCTCTTTGGTTGCAGAAGTTCAACTCCCTTTTTACATTCTTTCTCTCTCTCCCGTCAGCTCACCCCCACAGACAGGATGTTTTTCTGGACATGGGCGTTGACCTCCCCTATGCAGGGGAACCTGGGTTTCGGCGTAACACACCGCCACCCATTGACATGTTTACTAAACATTCAATAATATACAATAAATCATTCTAACATACAAAATTATCAATTCTAAACATATAATAAGTCATTGAAAAAATGAATATATATATATATGTATACATTGTACTAAATTTAAACAAATTACAAACATAATACCATGAATATAAAAACAAAAGCACTCTAAAGGAAATTACTCTGGCATAGGCAAAACACAGACTTTTGATACTGGTCTTTTAAAATATTCCACTCTGGGTTTTTATTAAGTACTCTGATTTTATTATCAACACCATAATAAATATCAATTATTCTGCCTAGAGACCATTTGTAAGCAGGTAAATTATCATCAACCAATTGCACTAAATCGCCAATGTTTACATTGTCTTTTTCAAAGACCCATTTATTTCTTTGTTGCAATTCACTTAAATAGCTCTTACGGTGCCATTTTTTTCCACACTTAATTGAACTATTTTAGTTACCCTTTGCCACTTATTAAGATTATTATCTTTTAAATCAATTAAATTAGGCTCTAAAATAGCATTCATTGATCTATTAATCAAAAATGGGCTGAAGTTAAACTTCGAAGGTATCACTATCAGTAGAAATTGGAATCAATGGTCTAGAATTCAAAATTGCTTCAGTTTGTATGCACACAGTTAAAAAAACTCTTCATAATTTAAACTAGCACCTTTAACTACTCTTCAAAATGAAACTTAAATGATTTAATGGCCGCTTCCCAGAGACCACCAAAATTTGGGGTTTGAGGGGGAATAAATTTCCTTTCAATACCTTCTTCACATAAATATGAAGATAACTTAATCAGGATTAATAACTAACTCATGAAACTTTTGAATTTCTCTGTTCGCACCTACAAAATTCTTTTTGCATTATCAGAGTATAATTTAGCACATTTGCCTCTACGTGCAATAAATCTTTTAAAGCAGCTATAAAGGCTTCGGCGGATAAATCAGAAACACTCTCAATATGTACTACCTTAAATACAAAAACAAACAAATAAACATACATACATTTTACACACAATACTCTTTCTTTGTTTACCAATTTTAACCAAAAATGGTCCACAGAAATCTACTCCTGAAACATTAAATGGATAATTCAAGGTAACTCTATCTGTTGGTAAATTACCCATTAGTTGTGTTGACACTATAGGTTTTACTTTTAACAAATAACACATTTATGCACTATTTTTCTACAAATAGATTTTCCACCTATAGGGCAGAATTTCTCACGTACATGACACAAAAGAGCAGATAATACTACATGAAAATATTTTATATGGTAATAAGAAATTAACATCTCAGTAAATGCATGATTTTTTTAGGCAATATTATACGGTGTATTTTATCACAACTACATTCCGCATTATTCAAACGTCCACCTACTCTTAAGATTCCATCTAAATCTAAAAGGGGATTTAAAGATTTTAATTTACTCTTCGACATAAGTTTCTTATCTTTCAATAGATTTTTGAGAACTTTTCTTGTTGAATAGATTTTACTAGAAATATCTCAGCAATATTAATTTCTATCATGCATGAATAACTAAACAATAATAATATATAAATTTTCAATTGAATAATTTAATTTAAATGACAAACACCTGGTATTTTTAAGAAATCTAAATATGTAACTTAAATACTTAAACTTTTATATAATTATTACTTAAACTCAATAAATAGTTCATGAAATTTCAGTCACTTGTTTCATAAACAATTTGTTCTCACCAACACTGGATCGCTCAGTTCAGAAAAGTTCTCATCCTGTTTATCAAGGATCTGGATCGGTTGATCAGGATACTTTTCTCCATCCAGGAACTCTGGTCTCACCTAATGTGGTATCACTGGAAATCAGATGACAATCGATGAATTGTGTAGCAACTCTGATGAGCACGAAAGTCTTTTTAATCACTTGATTTCGAATCACTGCAATAAACTACTTAGATGTCTTAAGCTTCAAGGCACATTCACAAAAGTAGTTGATGAATTCTCAAAATTAAACGTTGAAGACCATTGAAGCATGTTAAACACCAAATATAACAGTTGTTATACTCTCACACGAACAGTTGAGGTTCGGCAATGGCATTTGTTGTTCAGGGCATATTCCCTTACCAGCCACCTCTGTTTCTTGGATGGTCCCATAGTTGAACGACTCCTGTAGCTTGAACTCCTATAGACTCCGCCACATCCATATGATGGTTTACCATATCTGCTTCCTCTATCTCCTCCATAACGAAACCATCTCCTCTGACTCCACGGTATTCTCCTCCTCCACAGTCTCCTCGTTTATTTCCACTGGAATAGCCACCATCTTTACTGCCACGGATGTCTCTATCACCATGGTCTCCTCGTTTAACTCCATCACCTCGGGATGGGTCCACTCTTATCTTTGAACCATTGATGGTAGCTCCATTCATGGTCTTTGAGGAACAATCAAATACTCGTAATTTCTCAGGCCAGTAAACGCCATGATGAGTTGCATGAGTAGCATCTGGGTACTTTTTCCTCAATTAGTTTCTCTCATGTAGAATTTTCACTATCACCTGTTAATTCCAATTTCTCAAACCCTTCTACAGGCCAAATTTTTCTCAATGGAAAATCAACTTTATCTGTGGATAGTCCACAATGTTCTCTATTTACATTTCCTGTGGTGCTGCACCCAGACACCACAAAGCCGAACACAGTATTCTGAAGAATAAGATTTGAATTTTCCATATCACTCTCCTCAACATCAATTTTCTTTCACAGAAGTACGTGGTTGATTAGAAATCATGGGCTTTACAGGTAATGCAGGCTTAGAAGGAACTACAGGTTTTACACTGCGAGACTCAATAGATTTAGTTTCTCTTTACTTGCTTCTAATACAGATGATGTTGTTGAAGGAATATGAGAGGTTTGACTTTGGTGGAGAGAAGTGTTGCTGTTTGAATCACTTGATTTCTTGATTCGTTCAAGTTCTCTTTTGTACTGACTTTGTTAGAAACACTTTTTTTCTGGAACGTTGTCAGTTTTTGCACTGTTTTGCTGTGCAGAAGTATTTGACGCAAAAATAACTTGAATTATAAACATTGGAAAATAGTCGGAGGAGTAAGATTACACATGTTTGATGTTGGCTTCACAACTGATAATGAAGTAACATTTTTTCTTATTAGAAGTTGAAGAATCTAAACTATTGGGCCATGACTCATCTTCAGTTGAGGAAGACCAAGAGTCATCACTCACTCCTTTATTATAGCTAATTTGGGAAGTTTAGCTGAATCCCTTTTCCATTTCTCAAGTTCAACTCTTTTTCAAGCTTGGCCAACTGAATGTTCTCTATCTCTAATTTTATTTCACGTACTCGTTTCCCACTCGAGTTTTTTTCTTGCTCTAATTCTAATTTAATTTCACTTTCCTCGTTTGTCCCGCTCGGAATTTTTCTTTCTAATTCTTAATTTTATTTCACTTTCTCGTTTGTTTCTCTCGAATTTTTCTTTCTCTGATTCTAATTTTTATTTCACTTTCTCATTTCTTTTCCCTCTTTTCTTCCAAAATATCGTCCACAAGATTGCGCACTATTTCAACCCTGCGTCTATAGACATGACTGGATTTGATCAAGTCTATTTTTGTTGCATTGACTGGAATGGTTAAGCCTATCTCTTCCGCCACCTCATTAGCTCATCCTTCTCAAGATTTAACTCAACAGACATTGTTTATTCACTTAAATTCACTAACAATGCACTGCAGAACTTAACAAACCTGTCAAACTAAACACTCTAATTCAACACCTTAATTAACCTAAATTAACACAACAAACGAAAAAGCAACTAACACATTAGAATTATTAAACTTCACCTACCGAACTCATGGTAGAATACAGCCAACGATTAGGTGGAAATCCAATGGATCACTCTATCTCAATGCTCAACTAATCCATCTCCGGGAGACTGGACCAAAATGTTCGATAGCTCGCACACACAAATATAAACTCAAATAATCTTCGACACAGACACGAAGAAATTAATGGACTGTATAATTTTTTAATCTCCTTTATTTAGGCAGCCATCAAGCTCAAAGATGCACTGCCACAAGACCTTTCTCTTGGTCGCTGTTGTTCAACTCCTTTAGTTTATGCAGACATCAAACTCGAAGATAGACTGCCACACAACCTTTCTCTTTGGTTGCAGAAGTTCAACTCCCTTTTTACATTCTTTCTCTCTCGCGTCAGCTCACCCCTGCCAGACACCCCCCACAGACAGGATATTTTTCTGGACATAGGGCGTTGGCCTTCCCCTATGCAGGGGAACCTGGGTTTTGACGTAACAATGTGTATAATTACATGCTTATGTGTATATAAATTTGCCTATCTGTTTGCTTTTGATATCTTAAATGAAAAATTTTACTAAATTGCTGCTGCTTTTTCTTTTTTTAACACAATTGATAAATTTTTGTATTTCTTCAAGAATTTTGAATTTATTTTACTTGAAAATATTTGCTTTCTGATACTCATGTGAACAAAGTATTTGAATATCAGAAATAATGCATTAAATTTCAAAGATTCAAAAAAAAAAAAAAAAAAAAATCTAATCAACAGAGGAGTGAATTTGAAATCTAAAAATGGTAAATTGACTAGCAAACAGGTGAATTTGGAGTTAAAATTTATGTAGTTTTTATTAAAAATAATTTTTTAACCTTAAATTGTCATCATAACTTTCATTTGAAACAAATGGGAGATTAATCATTTTCTATTGATGGAACAATCTAACAGTTGGCAACTATGTTCTTGCTAATTTTTTATGCATGTTATTCATTAAAAATATTGTTGATTATTGTATTCTTGGTTGTTATTCAGATACCAATACCTGTAGTGAAAGTCTGAGAATAGTAGACTACTATACTCTACCATTGTTACTATATAGAAATTGGAAATTTTTTTGAAAATTACAAAAAAAATTTGAATTACCGAGGAAAAAAATTTATTACATAAATGGCTTGCTTAAAATTTCCATATATGAATTATTTTTCCAACTTTGTCTATTACACAAAGAACTATCATCAATTACAACAAAAACCAGAAAATTTCATGGTATTTCTCTTTAATAATAAAGTAATATTTTATCTTACACAATGTCTAAGAATAAATATATTAAAGTTATAAAATTTTCTAAAAAAAAGGGGGTAGTTTAATGAATTCGCTTTTGTCATATTATCATGAGATTTTTGCATTTACAATTCTTATATTTAAATGCTGTACAATATTATGTATGTAGAAAATTATATATTTTCTGTACTAAATCCAATTTCCACTAATTGCCAGTGCATGTTTTAGTAACATTAAATGTGCTCTGAGTTGATCCTAGTTTAATGAAATACTGCATCTTTGGGGATTTGCATCTCTGTTTATGTTAATGTGATGGTTAAGTAGATGGTTATTTTTTAGTTGGAAAGTTGTGGTGTATATTTGCCACTTACTGCTCATCTTCAAGTATCAAAAAATACTAAAAATTGTCTTGAGTTAATATTAAAATTTGAGGTTAATAACTCTGGTTTTTATATTCTTGAATATCGATATATGTACAGGAATAGATAAAAGACAAAAACATTATTTCATTTAATTTGCACTTACTAACTTGTTTCATGTATAAATTTTTAGGTAAATAAAAGGAAATTTTTCATATTGTGGCAAAATTTTTGTTTTTATTTAAAATACTTAACAGATTAAAAGCTTGCACTTTTTTTTTATAATTTAAACATTTCATTTTTAGTAGTTAAAAAAAATGAGATATATATCAAGGGTAATTGTGGTTCAAAATTTTGAAGCTACTTATTCTGAAAATTTAGCTCTACCAAAAATTTGATGTTACCATTGTAAAATTTTCATGTTTGACATTAGAAATATACATCTATCTTTTCTAAAATTGTTTTCTTCTCTGTCTCTGAAATAAATATACTTAAAAAATTCATCCAATTTCTAAATATAGTGGTAAAATGCAACAGACTAAAGTGGGCCATATGACACCTTCTTTTCATATTTTAAGTTGCAATTTTTTTTTGAACAAGGTGGATGGGTTTAATTGTAATTTTTTCATGTATAATATCTGAAAATTTGACATGTAATTCAGACAGTTTAAGTAATATCCACAATCAGCCCTGATATATATATATCGCCACTTTACTCCAGGAAAGTTGAACTATTTTTTTAAATTATTTATTTTTTTATACATTTTTGCATGAATAAAAATATTAATAAATGTTAAAAACATATAAGTCAATAATTCTAAACAGTGCATTTCATAAAATTTTAATATAGATTCAATTTTTCATAATAAAACTGCACCTTATGATGAAAATACATTTATTATTTTTTACTTCAAAGAATTCTAAATTTTACTTAATGCTAATTCAAATATTTATTCGTACGTTTTAAATTATATATGTTTATTTAATGTTTATTATAATGTTATTTTATTATAATGTTTTATTTAATTCAATACATCTAGTAACTTTATTTTGTTGTACAAATACTGATTATTATAAATAGTAAGAAATTATGATAAACATGCACAGAAGCAAAATAAAATGGATTGTGTATGAAAAGATTAAATGAAGTATTATCATAGGTAATAGTTAAAAGCAACAGTTTATAAAGTATTTGAAGGTGATTTCCCCTTTAGATTTTTGAGCAAATTTCATAGGTTCATAGCTAGAACGGATTTATTATGTAAGGAAATATATGAATAACTAAATCAGATCAGAAAAAAATAATTCAAATTATTCTCAATATCAAAATTTCCATCAAATTTTTCTTATGATGATATGATAAAAGTTGTGTTTTAGAAATAGGTCATCATGATTTAAGGTAAGATAATAATAACCAAAATATTTGCATTTAGATTTTACCATACTAATTCTTAAATTGCTAATCTCTTGGGAAAAAAAAAATGAATAGCTAAAAAGTTTGAGTCATAATTAAGATCTAAATATAAATTCTTTAAATTGAGATGGTATATTACTTTAATTCAGCTGAAAGTTTATTTTAAAAATCTGAACTCTGGTATTTTTATTGACAGGTTTTCAGAAAGTTGCCATTGTTACTTTAGTCAAGTAAAATCATAAATAAACTTCTTTTTAAAAAATTAAGTTCCACTTTTTAAAAAAGTTGAAACATTTTTTTTTTTTTTTTTTTTCTCTTCAAACAGAATTTTCAAGAGGTGTTCAGTACTCTTCTTTACTTAAAAAAATTTTTGGTTCATTCTTTTGAGTATTTTTACAACCATCAAAAGTACTTCTGGCAATAGTTGGAACTTTTTATTAAAGGTACAAATATAAAGGATTCAGTCTACTATTCTCTGGCTTCCTTTCCATAATTTTTTATCATATCTAATTTTTAAAAGAAATTTTTTAATTAAAATTTTTAGTGAATTATATTCTACCAAACGTATTAAAAATCTTTTTCATTATAACTTATAGCAAAGGCTTTAATGCAGTGTCCAACCCTTTTTAGCATAAATTTTTTTAACTGGAAATATAATTATAAGATATAATAATTTAATCATCAAAACAAATTTTCTTCCAATTTCAAAAAAAAATGGGGTAAATTCACATTTTTATCAATTTGACATCATAGTTAAATTGATATGTTTTTGGAATATATATTTCACTAAAATTTTTACATGAAAAAGCATTGATGAAATATGTAAAATTAGAGTTAAGATTAAACTAATTGACTATGTTCTAAATTTTAGGGTTTTTTAAAAGGAGCTTTAGGATTTTGTTTTTAATATTTCGGCGTTTTATTTCAATATGTTTGTCTTGTACACTTAAATAGGATAAATTAATTTTATTTTATCCTATTTAGGTGTATTTGCATGTTTCAAATATAGCCATTAAAAATCCTAAAGCCCCTTTAGATAGTTCATAATATCTGATCTTATATTACAGGATTATTAATGCTTTCTTTTTTTCTAGCAAAGGCTGATGTTCCTTGGAATGCAGTTTTACTTAATATTATAATTTCTCTTATAGGCTTTTTTAATATTATGGGTATTTTTATTGTGACATTAATTTTTTTTTCATTCAATAATTAATGTCTAATTAATTTTCAAAATAATTACCGTAATTCCCAGCCTATAATCCGTAGTCTTAATTTCCCCCGAAAAACATAATCCATGAACGATTTGCTTGTTATCATTGACGAACCATGCACAAAAATTCTTGTTTTTTGGTATCTGTAACTGAAATATTAAAACTAGAATAACAGTTTTTAACTTTGGGCATCATTTTCAATATCCTAATACTATAAAACTGCACAATATAAAATATACTTTAGAAATGACATAAACCATAAATAAGGTCGGACGAAAGAACCAGGATAATAAAGGTACTTACCTGAATTATTACAAGTGAATAAAAATAAATAACAATTCTTCATTGAACACAATATCAAAGCCTCGCATTCATTTCATTAATATATCTAAAACTAAATGGTGTTAAAAAGTAAGCATACAAAATCGCATGGGGAAGAGGAATTTACACTCTCCTTCACTATGCATAATTGGTTATAGTTGAGCATCGATTGTGTGGTCGAACTATACTAGAATAATAATCTTCAATGAAAGTGATAAGCTCTAGATTACTTGTCCTCATAGTGAACGATACCGCCACCTAGGAGGTAGGGGAGCGATCAAAAAGGGTTATAGTAGCCTTGGAGGTATTTAATAAAGATGAGGTGGGCGTTGAAGGCATCAAAAGGAAGAAAAGAATTGCATTTCCTTAATCATAAATGACTCGTGTGGGCACATTTGTAAGTAATTTTCAAGTTTTCCACGCCATACAGGTAAGAAAATTAATCAAAATGAATTTAGTCAAGAACTCATTGTCTTACCATTTGAGATGTGCAACAGGCAATCGTGTTTGCCACATCTTAAGAGTCAGTGGAACGATCAAGAAGGATAATAGTAACCTCAGATGTATTTATGGTGCTCTTATTAAAAATAGGGGGTCCATGAACGCATAAAAAAGGAAGCTAAGATAATTTATAATTTTAAAAACATATTTCGCATGTTATGCAACATTATTTACCAGGTAAACACAAAATGTAAGTAATGTCGCCGTCATGTCGTAGCATACAAGTAATGGTGCATGAGTTTATTATTTCAAGATGTCTTAATTTACAACATCTTTATTTATTATATGTTAAGACACAAGAAAAACAACCTTTTGCTGTATCTTTTGTTTATTCGCTTAAGCAAGGTAGATTTCCAGGAGGAGGGGAAATGCTAAGTAAATTTTTTATGAAAAAGAGGGCTGATTGGACAAATAAGCTTCAGAATCACGACTCTAGATGATGGATTTGCAACCACAAATGATTAAAAGACATTGGTATGTGGCGCCATCTATTATCTTCGAATAAAATCAATTTAAAACGAAAATTTTCAGAATTAATCGGTAGAATTTACTTACGGTAAGAAGAAAAAAACAACAAATAGTTTATAATACCCAATATAGGCTAGTAATTACGGTAATTGTTTTTTCAAAGTTTAATAATTTATATGTATTTTTTTTTTCCAGAATCTTAAAATTATTTTACAATATCTTAGCCTTAAGTTACAACCAAGCATACTAATTATAACAAATTAAATATTGTTGTTGGAAAATAAGAATTAAAAATGAGTCCTTTGTTCATTGACAAAATGGAATTGATATTGGAAAGTGGATGAGTCCTTCACTATCTTACCGCGAATTCTTGCAGGAAGGCAGAGTAAAAGTACCATATGGCTAGAGAGCCATAAGTAAAATTCTCTGACTAGTCAGAGAAAAAAAGATCCGTACTTCGCGGAGATGACTCGATCATCTCTAGACAATTCGACGAGCAGAAATGTGATACGCACACTGTTACTCAATTCTAATTTAATCTTGTGCATTAAAACGAATTAAATCGAGGCGAATGGGATTAGAGAGGTTCAAAGGAAATGGCGTATTAATTGGGGGGAATGGCCGAGTGGCTAGTGCTCTGGCACTCGGTACCACAGGTTTCGGGTTCGAGTCCCGGCGGTGCCATGGATGTTTGTAGTGGTTCGAATCCACTTTAAACCGTAGGTCCCGGTCCTAAGAGGATCGTAGAGCGTTGCGGGGGCATTGTTACTCCGCGTCCGTGGCTTATCGTCAAGTTACACGCGCCCCCTGGGTAATGCAAAATGAGTAACGTCTGTGCAGCGCTTGCCTTAAGGCATCCAAGACCAAGTTGTCTAAGTGTTTGCCAGCTGCATTAGAACAGCAACATATTCGCTATAAACAAATAGGTATTGAATTCTAGTGACTAAATTAGCACCAGATTCCTAATTAAGCCTTGTAAAATAAAACATTAAAAAACCAATATATAGCTATTTAATCTAGATAAATTTATGGTTATTCAATATCTGGATATATTCAATTTAAAAGGGAAAAACAACTGTGCATCAAATATTTAATTTTAATACATTGTTTAAAGTAAAAAGTTGAAAGAGTTTCTTTTTAAAAAAGAAACATTTATAACCATGCCTTTTAAACAAAAATTTATGTTTATCTTATTTGTCAGTTTTAAAATAAATTTTTATTTGTGTAAATTTTTGCTGTTTTTAGAGGGATAATTTAATATCAGTAAAATTTTTAATAATTCCATTAGATCCAATTAGTTTGGTAATATTAATTCTGTCATGTTTGCTTATTTACTTTATTAACATTAATAAAAGTTTCAGAATTATATATTGTAAAGTTTTTAAGTTTTGTGAGACTAAAATTGTTATGAAAAAACTTTGCTAAGATTTATCTTAATTTAAATATGATTTATCTCAACAAAATTCATCAAAATTTGTCACTTAACTCGACTCTTGACTTTTAAAAAAACGTAATTATTGTTTCATTGGCTAGTATTAAAAGAGTGGAGATAGAATTAAAATTAAAAAAAAAAAAAAAAAGACTTCAAAGCAAAAATCAAATTTATAATGAATTCATGAAAGTATTTTTAATGTAATTTTTGTCATTTTATATTTGTTAATTTGATGTATGGATGTGGTTTGTTTTGGGGTTACGAATTTCATATTTTTCTGGTGAGAATTATAATCAATAGCATCACATTTTAGTTAACATCTATTGTTGCTTGTAAATTATTTCAAAGAAAATTGAGGTGGTTCAAACTGTTTCTGATAAATATTCACATAAGATACTTGTCAGAATGTTGTAATATGATACATTGAGCAGTTCAGTAAAGCATTCACACATACCATTTTCTATGAGTTCAAGATATGCTTGCCCTCTGCACTTTTAATATTCTAGAATACATGCCTTCATAATTATTCTGCTTTTCTTCTTCACTCTTGAAACTTCTATTCTCCTCCTTCCTGTGTTATTATTACTGTAGATTTTATATATATAAATGTTTTATATCCTTTTTACATAATGATTATGTATTTTTTTATGCATGTTTGTATTAGATATTTCTACAAAATACTTATTTTTGTCAGTTATTTTTAATTTTGTTATGAATATGTTTTTTCCCTCTTGTTTAAGAGACATATCAATCAACAAATAAAAAAAATCAGCATGTTAAAATTAAAATTGAATTGATAAAATAATTAAATTAAAATTGTCTTGATTATAAGCACCTTCTAAAATAAAGATTTTTAGTTACAGAAAAAGTGTAGGCATATTTTTTGGGGTTTTGCATTCAGAAGATATAGTGTTTATTTATAGAATTTTGTTTTCCTAGATACTGTTTATTTTTTAAAATGCAGAATCTTAAATTCAGTGGAAACAAAATAAACAGTATTTATAATTTAACAAACATTGTTGTCAACATTAAGAAATCCATGCTCAACTTGTTTATACAAATGAAGCTATAGTTTCCATCAAGTTAAACATTATTTTACCTACATGCTGTGCAATTTGAAAATTATTTTTAAAGAAATATAAAAAAGAAAATATATCAGAAATTTTCTAGTTTTATTAAAAATTTAACTGAAATGTATTTTAAGTAGCATCTCAGATAAAAAAATATAAATATTTGCAAATCAATTTGATAAACCTATTAATATTGGTATTATTGCAGTAAGAACTCGCTTAACGCCGGGGATACATTCCAATAAGTTCCGAACGTACGTAGAATAGGTATAAAACAGCAACATGTAAATAATGGGCATAGGCGAAACAGAACAGAGAATAATATAATTTTTAATTTTTGTTTTATTTTGTAGCGTTTATTGTGAAATACTTTTTATTAAATTAATTATATACTTATTTATTGCTGATATCAATTTATGTTCATATAACTTTCATGTAAATAAAAAAAAGTTCGAGTAAAGAAGTTATGTTTGTCAGGAAAAGGTTCTTCATTTTGTTTTATTTACTTATTTTTTGTGAGGAACTCTTTTTCCCTGTTACGTTCAGCAAGTAGCTGTCGATAGCAACACATTGCACCAAGGATGCTTCGTTTTGCCTTTGAACTTATCAATATTTAAATCATTTTGTATAAACTGATCCATAATTTATTTTATAGTGGTTAAACTTTTTCAGAAAATCCGGTGATCCTTTCGCTCCTCATCTGTAGAAAAGCTTAATTTCGTCATCTTTCGTGCACTTCTTGTTCTATTAATTTTTAAGGTCGTTGGAAAACTTTCACCAGTTGTAACTTGCAATATTTCTTCAAATCATGGGCATTTATGTTATCCAACCATGTTTCATTAGCTATCTTGGCAATTTCATCGACGTCAACAATAGATTATCTTGTACCAACATTTTTCCAGACTCTTCTCAAAACTTGTCAAACATTTCTCAGCCATTTATTTCCAGGAACGATTGATGTTGTCTAAGCATCCTTGTATTATAGTTTATCCAAAAATCTCTAATCAATTGTTTATCTTTTTCATCGATTTTATCAGATAGTTATCGAAATGTCCGCAGCAATATAATAAACTTTAAAATTTGCGATTTCGGGAAACCACTATTACCGCGTAATACTGAAACAGCGTTAAGCGTGGTCTTACTGTACTGTAATTTTTAGCATTCGATAGTTTTGTTTGCCGAGAAGAAATAAATTTGTTTCTATTTAGTAAAATACCAAATTTCCACTTCGTTTAATCGGTAATTGCTTTAACACTAATAACTTAGGATTCTTGTATAAATATTGTATATAGATGGAACAACATGTCTAAAAAAGTAATATAATTTCTTCACTTATGCAGAAGAAGGCATTTATTCATACATTCACTGTTTTCTACTTTATTAAATGTTAATATAAAAATTATCATTGCCAAATTTTAAATAGAACAAGATGATGCCATTAAAATCGTGCAAAATCAGGTCTTTGTAATCAACCTTACCAGTTCCAAAAATTTCTTTTTACATTCAAAAATACATCGAAATTTTACGTCCAGAAGTTTTCGTATAACTTCTGTAGGTAATGGTAAATAAATGCATAAAAAGTAGACCATATATTTTTTTTAAAGTAATATATAAATAATGCTTTTTTGATTTCATGTTGCAATTTTCAAAATTTGACATGTAGTTACAAAAATTTCAATGGTATCTACAATCACTCCCGGAGGATTTATAATATTTTTCATTATATTAGACTGTTTCCCATTAAAAATTTTGTGAAAGGGAATGTTTAATATTACAAATATTTTACTAGGAAAAAAATCTCTGAATTTGTATTTTTTTTTTTTTTAAGTTGTGTTTTATGCATTTTTAGTGTAATTTCTAGTTGCATTATTATGTTTAGTTTGATTTAATTTTAATTTATTAAATTTGAATATTTCTTTACAGCATGATAATCCTCCTGAATTCCGCAAATCCAAACGCAAGGTAAGATAAATTATTTATCTGTTTGTAAAATGTCTTCTTTTTCACTTGTTTGCAATAGTCCTCCTTTGGTTTTTAATTTTTCTAGTTTAAACTGAAGGAGCATTATAAGATATTTTTTAGTATGCATGTGGTAGTGGTAGGAGGCAGGGCATTACAAATTATTCATGAATTTAACAATTTTCTAAAATTCAGCTTCTTCAGTTCTTCTTCCTGTTTTATAAAATAGTGGAATACCTATGAGGAAATTATTAGCCACTCTTTAAAATTCTGTTACATGTAGGGGAATTTAAAAAAAAAAATATATTTTTTTTAAAGAATAAATGTAGATTAGTATTAAGTTTAATTAGGATTTTATTTGATGATAGTAGCAACTATGGAAAAAGGGGTTTATCATTTGTGGGAAGGGGAGGAAAATCATGCTTCATTCTTGCTGAGTTCGTTTATGTCTAGTGGCCTTTTCTCATTTGCTGGGTATAAACAGCAAAGTGGAGACAAAGGAACGTATGAAGTAAACATTTCCCAGAGAGTTGACTCGCTATCCCAAGAGAAAGGAGACAAAAACCTAGTTGCATTCAAAAACTAGATATTCCTCTGTAGAAGATGGGTGTGCTGTGTATTATTCCAGAAAATATTCTTTTTGTTTGCATCAGATTTTATTACTTTATGCTCTTAATTTAAAGTGGAAAAAAATTGTATGTTTTGAAAGAACAGTAAAATATCTCATTATATATTTTTTTCTTCCTATTGAAGTATTTTTAAGCATGTTAATAACGATGTGGCAAATTTCCAAATTTTAAAAATAAATAAAGTAAAAACAGAGAAATATTAGCCTTTTATCCATTTTCTTGTGGCTAAAAGGCTAATAATTTTCTTCAAAAAACTTTGAGTACTTTTCCGAACTTTAAATGATAAAATTATTAATGTATTTTATCAGAATTTTTTATAAATTTTTATATTGCATTTTATAAAATGAGTTCTCAATTGTTTTATTATTATAATGAAATAATATAATAATAGTTTTAAAATTGTGAAATGTTATTCATTCATTAAAAAAAAAACTTTTCCTAGAATTAAAGTAGTACGATTCCACTTCTCTTCTATTCTTGAAACTTATAAATGTAGGGTTTACGCTTGCAAAAGATGCATCCCGGCCGAACCCCAATTTCTGTTGGGTTTACACCGGTTTCAACAGATGCATCCTGAGTCGAACCTACAGTTTTGTTAGACTTCTCTACCAGCCTAACAATATCTGGACTTTTGCAGTGGGTGTCTAGGGTATTTGACATACAAAAACGCAGTAACGGGACGTTACTTTAAATAAAGCCATTTATTACTACGATATTTTACAATGATATTTACATTGACATTTAATTAAAGGGATAAATACATTCTGTCGCTGCTTGACACAGCCTCTCCCATCCGTTCTTCTCAGTGTTCTCTTCTTCTTCTTCATCTACGGGGCCCTCTCCCCTTCTCGTGGGGTCAGAGTTCAAAGTTCAATACACCCCCACGTTGTAAACAGACTCTGTCAAAGACAAGCAAGTGTCGCTATCTGGTGATTACGACACAAACAAATCCCACATAAATATAATTTTATAATCTTTTAAATTCAATTATAAAGTTTAATTTGAGTAAATATTCATGAGAACAATTATATAACATTTTTTTAAAAAACCAGTTTTTAAATTAAATTGCTTACTGACAACTTGTATGCATGATTGAAAAATTGGAACTAAGAGATCTTGGTTTAAAACCTGATAAGCGATGCCAGAGTAAAAGTGTCTAATAATTCTGTAGGTCAGAAAGTGAAAATCCCTAAGATGTCACCTCTAACATGTACCCATATCAAATTAGGGTATCAAAATATAGATGCAGTGTAATAGTGCACCATAGGTTATGTAGAATCTGCCACTTATCTGCTTTTGTAGTTGCAAATATCTTCAGTTAGCATACTCAGCATTTGAAACTTTTTAAAAAAGTAGCTTATTTGAAACAATTTTATAGTTTAAAGATTATCTCAATGATTAACATTTAAGAAATAATAACAATGAATAACTAAACATATAAAATACTAGCAGATTTAACCCAACATTGCCCAGCTAAATAGAATAAAACATTTTTAATTTTGGTAACTTTCATTAAGAAAAAAAAAAATCAGTAAAAAATGCAAATTATCATTTGATAAATTTTAAAGGAAAAACTATTTCAGAAAGAATGGGGATTTCAGTGAAAAGAATTGGCTTGAAATTACCAAATTATGCTCGAACATATGTATGCATCTATTTTTATATAATCAGAGTACATATACATCTAGATACATAGAACACATATACATCTAATGAATAATATTTTTTACTTCGACAAGTTTTTCTGTGTTTTTAAATGTCATTTGTATAATTTCTAGCTATAGTAATAATTCTTTTACTAAGGACATTAAAATCAAAATATTTCAGTAAAAATTTATAAACTTTACTTTTGAAACTTGTGTTTTGTTTATTTTCAAGTTAGGTATTATCATTATAGGACCTGGTGGCCAGTGACTAGTGCTCTGGCACTTGGTGCTACAGGTTTCAGAGTTCGAGCCATGGCTGTTTGTAGTGGTTCGGAACCACTTAAAAGACGATGAGACCCTGTCTGATGATGCCATCTGTACTAAAGCTAAGGGCTGATAAAGGGCCTTAAAAAGATATATCTCTCCTGCTGCTTGGGAAATCTGCCAGTGAGGCAGCGGTCTTGGCCCAGAATGAGGCTCTTGTGCCAATGAAAGAAGAAGCGACTGTATTACCCTATATAAGTTTATTCTTTTCACAAGGGTTATTTTAAAAATTCAATATTGTAATCGAGATTTTTGCTAATAAAGTTTTTAATGTATTCTATGTGGTGAATATAAATAATTTTAATAGTCTTGTTGTATAGATGTCAAGGCCCATGTAAAAAAAGAGTCTTTGAGTAGTACATGTAAATCCAGGTGATTTTCTCTCTGAAAGAAGCAATGAGCCACAAGAAACCCAAACTGACCCCCAAACCCATTCGTTCGAAGCGAGTAGCACCAAAAGCGTTTTGAAATTCCTAATCCTGAACCATTGATGAAGAAGGCTGCTATTACTTTGGCTATTGAAGAGTTGAGTCAAATGGAGATTATTCAAGAAGTGTCAAAACAATTGCCACTTGGAAAGAATGAAGTTGAACCATTAAAAGAAGAAGAGTGGGTGTCATTCCTTTTATAGTAGAAGTATGTATGATCGATGAAAAATAAATGAACACCCTTAATAACTTTAGTATTACCATTAGATCTTCACATAATGGGTATCATTGAAGTTATTTGAAAGGAACAAAGTTATGGTGCAGTGTAGTTGATTAATAAAATTAATTATCCTCTAACTCGACATTTTCCATTATTGACCACTTATATTTTTAGGCCAGTCTATTCAGAGTGTGAAAAATAGTATACCCACCAATTTTTTTTTAAAAAAAGTTCTCAAAACTTTTTAATTACACAGAAAAGAACCCTCTACAATATTACAGTCAATTTCATTCATTAATTGAATAATGAATGAAATGACATGTTATATGCCGTCTTCTTCTTATGATTAAAAAAGAAAAAAAACAAAAAAGAAACTTGCTTGTTTTCATTGAAAAATGGTTATAAACAATACAAATAATTGAAATTATCCAAATAATAATTGAGATTTTTATTATTTTATCTAATTATAACAACCTCTTATCGGTGATGAATGATTAAATCTTTTGGGGGATAGCCCTATAAAAGGTGTCTTTTTTGAAGGCATCTTCAATTTTCTAAGCGACTGCATCAAATAACTACAATAAAAATTGTTAGTTGTTTTTAACTGTCTCAATTAATTCTTTTCCCAAGCCTTGATTTAAGTCAACTCATTAAATTGTTGGTTTTTAATATATGTAAACGAGGGCCAAACAAACAGGTTTTCTTTTTTGCACTGGTTATGTGGTGCTAATAGATTAAAGTAATGAGCTGTTGGCCCAGTGACAGTGCCATAGGTATCGTGTTCGGTCTTACAGGATGGTAGCATGAATGTTTGTAGGGGTTTAGAATCCATTTAAACTGTAGGTCCAGT